>JAUTWP010163387.1:0-10987 GCA_033042655.1 Cyathermia naticoides
AACAGTACATACCACAGCCTTTGTTGAACCAGTTGTGGACCACTGGTTGGAACGGAAAATAGCCCAGACTGCAGCTGCGTCCACTGAGAAGGATCGATCCGACGACCGAACGCTTCAAAGACGGGCGCGCTACGCTCTCGGCTACAGCCCGATCCTAGATAGATGAATGATAGAAAGTTCAGTGTGGGTTTAGTGATTATTCCACTACTAGACAGTTCTAAAACGAGTGCTGGTTGATCATTTGTACTAAACACTGGTGACTTATCAGGCTTGTAATTGTTGTTTTAGGTACTGTTGCACTTAGTATTGGCTCTTACCGATATCTGAAGAACCGCGAGAACAGGCACCAGTACAGATACCTTTATGAAGGTAAGCATAATCTGTAAATAATGACTAATATAAGATTATAATAAGGTTCAATATTTTGTTAAGTAACATTAGCTTACAAGCAGTGACATTTGGAAATAATTTTTAAGGTGGTGGATTTTGCAATGGGTTCTTTAAAAAAAATGAATAGCTCAAATATTTGTCATCTAAATATAAAATGTACTGAACATGTGGTATTAAAAAATCCTGTAATAACAGGGCCTCCGCTAAGCTGCACAATATAAAAACAGTTAAATGGGCAATTCCTGCACACATTCTTTAAAACTCAAAATTACCACTTTCCAGATGGTAACTTTTTATCTTTTTATCAAGACTTAAATTACGAAAATTCTATTTTAACATACCATAATCCTCTGAAGAAAGAGATAACTATTAGTAAACTGTAAATAGTATTTATTAATACAACAGACATTGTTAACAGCCTTTTTTACAACAATTTTGAAAAATAAACTGTAAAATCAAATAAACTTGAAATGTCAACATAACAAAATTATATAGTTTAACACAACCACACTGGAAATATTTGTGGATTAACTGTCTCCCCGGACTGTGGCTGTCCGGTTTAGACAAGAGTCCACTATATGCTGGTTTAGACAGAGTGTCGGTTTAGACAGGTGCTGTCCAGTGTTGTGGCTGGATGGGACTTTGAAATTATGCTGGTTTACACAGAAATTTGAATTAGACAAATGCTGGTTTAGCTATTGTGTGTCAAAGAATGGTATGTGTGAACACTGATACAAATATAGCACTAACAGTTTAAATACATGATTAATATATAAATTGATTAATTTAGTTTCAAATTACACAAGGGTATGCAAAACAGTGACATGATGAAAGTATTAAGAAGTTTGTTCAACCCAGGGGAGAACTATAAATTTGTATCTGTATTTAAGCTTAAATTACGAAAATCTTCCCGTTTATAAATATAAGCCCATGGACTTAATTTCGCATGGGCTTAAATACAGAAAATCCCAGTAGCTGATTTGGCACATCACATACGAAGAGGATTCATAAGGTTTTTTGCTGACTCATCTATTTTGGAAAAATCTGTCTAAGCTTTCAGTGTACAACTTGTATTGTAAAATATGTGGATGTATTAAATGGATAATGATTTTTTTTCTTCTTTTTCAGTTGTTCGGACATCTGATGTTGATCCAAACAAAGAAATATATAACTGACTTGTGTGTTAATACATGTAGGACTTTTATTGTACAACTTGTGTGAAAGATTTTCTTGTACATACTCAAGTGCTGTCTATGTAGCTGTTTAATAAATGTTTTTGTTTCTAAATCACTAGATTTGTTTTTGTTTTTATGTTTTAAAAGATATTCATTTCATAATTGGGCATTATTTCTTTTAGGTTCATGTGATTTTATAAATGCATGTTATTAGTATTACATCCATTGGGTCTTGTATAGAATTACATATCTACACATTTAGATAATAGTACAAGCTGGTGTCAACATCATATTTATGCTAACTAGTACACTATTGATTTTAAGGTCATAGAGGAAACATTTTGTTCAGTATTGTATCTTGAGAAGCTACGCAAATTTCCAAGATTACTACACAATTTTAAAAATATTATACACAATAAGTAATTGCTAATCAATTTATAATTTTTGCTAATAAAAACTGCTAAAATTAAATGTTCTCCATTATGTTATATATACACTTGTACAAGAATGATATCCAGGTAATATTATTGATGTATAAGACCAAGTTCAGTGTCAAGGTTCCAACAGAGAACATCGACCCATGCAGGGCCTTATAAAGTTATTTTATTTTGTTCATTTTAAAATGTTTTTTTAATATTGAAACCTAACATTTTGGGCATCGTCATTTAATCATACAATAGTTCTATTTAATCAGCCGGCATTAGAAAGTAAAGATTGTTTGCAGTCAAATCATGATAATTTTGAAACTTTTTTTTGTTTAGAAAATTTCACTTCTGCCACATAGGCTACTCTTTCTATGTTTCTGATGAGCAGCAAGGGATCCTTTATATTCACTTTTTCACAGACGTGACAGCACATACCACAGCCTTTAATCAATCAGTTGTGGACCAATGATTGGAACAGGAAATATCCCAAACTGCATATGACATGGGTCTACTTAGAAGGATCGATCCAATGACTGACTGTTTCTCAGGCAGAAACGCCATTAGTTTAGCTACAACCTGATCATAGCAGGCATTATGTGTCTAGCATTCAATATTAATGAATCTCATGATGGAAGGAATGTTTGTCAACATCCCTTGACTTTGTTTAATCAGCAGCTATTGGGTGTCAAAATATTCTTTTTCAATATTGTTTGATCTTATTGTCTTGCTTACATCTAATTATGGTTCAAGCATACTATCACGGGGACATAACTGGTTCCTAAACGGTCTGTCCCAGACATGATATATTAATGTTAGTGAAGAGGAAACCTGCTGAAGTCTATATATTCACTTTCCCTCACACAGGATATAACACAACACCCACACACCATGGCATTTGTTAAATCTGTTATAAACCACTGGTCCATGCAAGTCTACACATCACTGAACTGTCTGTCCAGGACAGATATTAATTTTGGTAGAAGAGAGGAAACCCGCTACCTGTTTCCATAAAGAGCAAGGGATCTTTTATATGCACTCCCATAGACAGGATAGCACATACCATGGCCTTTGTTAAAGCAGTTATGGAACCACTGGTTGGTGCAAGTGGAAACACCTACCCATTGAGCCTTGTGGAGCACTCACTCTGGGTTGAGTCGATACTGAGGATAAAAATCCCATGCCTCGACAGAGATTCGATCTCAGTACCTTCCAGCCTTAAGTCCGATAGATTAACCACTCGGCTACGGAGACCTTTATGTAGTTTATGAATATCTTCTGACCCTGAATACTATAAATGTTAATGAAAAAAGTAACTCCACAGTCAGAACAGAAGATAGATTCCATATGATTTTATTTATTATTATTCATCACATCTTTTATATTAACGTGGTGACACTGTCTAGCCCATTCATAATATATGCACTTTAACTAACATGTCATCATAATAACATTTCTAACGTTTTAAATTAATTTGAATAATTAATGTCTCTTAAATCGAGTAAAACCTGATATGAAAATATACGTTGGTATCTGTTCCTTACATCTATTCAGGGAAATGACTAATTCCGTCTGAACTATATATTTAAATGCTCTTAGACATGTCTAACAGTTCTTTAGGGGCTGTACATCTTCACGAGCATACATATGATACCGTACACTTTTGACCACCACATCCATCCTAAAAGTGAAAATGAAAAATGTACGCTGGCCACTTATACACACTCCCACCACCACCTCGTACGTTTTGTACACTCGTGAAAATGTTGAAAATTATGGACGGCCTCTTACTAATTATTCTTTTGTTTGTTAATACTTTTATTAAGGCTCTAATCCTTATACCCATGACATATAAAACGTATTGCTTAGAGTATTGTTTGAAATAGTTCTAGCCGGTAGTAGTTCTAAATGATGTATTAATTTTGGATGCGACATTCAATGTCTCTCATACCAACCAAAATGTCCTCCTAACAGGTCCTCGTCATAGTAAAATGAATCTTCTAATATTTTGGGGAACGCGTCCCTAAGTACATGCTTAATGTCGGACTCAATTTTGGACAAATATTTCCTTGGTGTGTAACCATCTCTTGATGACCTGCATATTGTAACAGCTCCTGGAGTAAATTGCTTCTGCTTGAGAATATCTTTTAGATTGTCTGTTCTCTGTTCTATTTCCACAAGAGTCGGAACGTAGAACATCACCATGGATTCATTAGGCGTGTTATACCCATGACAAACTCGCATATTATATATCTTTTGAAATCCCATTGTTTTTATGGATTCTTCTAAACATATTCCAACTTCTACAAACGCTCTCAGTTGATCTACACTCATTGTGCAGAATTCCAAAACGAGTTTCCTGACTGCATACTTGCTGTTAAACTTATCACAAAGATTCTTTTCTATGTTTCTGTTTCTTAGGTTCTCAAATAATGATGGCCTTTGTTTCATGACAGAAGTGGCAAGTTTCATAGAATTGCTGCATAGATCTTCATTACCTTCCACGTTCATTGAGCAGAAAATCTTAAAATCTATTATAGTTTGTATCAAATCATTGAAAAACGAATCCGTCTGTCGCTCTTGTTGTGTGTTGGAAGCACAAACCAACTGTCTAACCCACATCGATATCGTATCTATCTTACCCTTGTCTACCCCAGCATCATACAGAGGCATGATGGAAGCCTCAACGCCATAGAAATCCTCATCCACATCCAACAGAACACTGTCCTTTTCCGTTATCCATGTACCCGACTTGATTAAAGAGATCGCCTTAACCTCATTTAGAATCTCAACAAGGCCTGAGTACGTCATATGACATTCAGATTCTCTTATAGGCATTCCTTCACTATCCCCATCCTCTGTGATGTTGTTCATGACGCAATAGTTTTCATAATTTAATTCTTTGGATGATATACACGCACACAGCTCAACAACAAATTCCCCGGTCGTGTTATCCTTATTGTACATGCTGCCGTAGCGAACATTGAAGGAAACATAAGTGTCTACAGTAGTCATTTCTATCAGTTCGGTGTTCCAGCTAGGAAATACCCAGATGTATCTGCTTATCAAACCAGTCAGAGCGGCAGCCTGAGGAAGAAACAATAATAAATAAATATATAGAAAGCAAGGTGTCATCTCAGATGCCAGAAATAAGCTGTTAGCAGGGGCGGATCCAGAAATTCCATTGGGGCTGGGGTGGGGTAAATGACGAGCCTAAGTGTCACAAATGTTCCCGAAAATATTTCCAATGTAAAAAATAGAAAAATAGCAAAATTTAGATCTAGATCCGCCACTGGTTAGGAGTTATGATCCCTAGCACAGTGGTTGGTTGGTTAAACTTATTTTTGTGATTACATCTAATTAAGGTTCAAGCACACTGTCATGGGCACACAGCTCATCTTCCTGAATCATCTGTCCAGGTCAGATTTTTATGTTAGTTGAGAAAAGGAAACCCACTTGTGTGGCTACTCTTATCGATAAACAGCAAGGGATCTTTTGTAGGTACTGTCTCATACAGGATAGCACAAGCCTTTATTTTAAACAGTTATGGGCCAGTAGGCAGATATTGAGATTAAAAATCGCATGCCTCGATTGAATTTTGAGACCAATAATTTAACCATTGTATTCATGTGATTAAAAGGAAAGGATCTTTTATATGCGGTTTTCTCAGACAAAAAAAGTAAAGTTTGTTTTGTTTAACGATGGCACTGGAGCACATTGATTTTTATTTTTTCAGCGGCTATTGGACGTCATTCATATGGTAATTTTTGACACATTTCTTCAGAGGAAAGCCGCTGCCGCCACATAAGCTACTCTTTTCAATAAGCAACAAGGGATCTTTTACATTCACTTTTCTACAGACAGAATAGCACATAACACGGCCTTTGATGAACCAGTTGTGGAGAATGTGCATATAAAAGACCCATTGCTGCTTATCAGAAAGAGTAACTCATAGCATATTGCAGTTGCGGGTGTCCTCTAAAGAAATATGTCAAAATGACTATGTATATTACATCCAATAGCCAATGGTAAGATAAAAATCAATATGCTCTAGTGGCGTCGTTAAATAAAACAATTTTTTTAACGTACAATAATAAATACGTCATTTCTCTGCATCATGTTTGTGATGTCTTCGTGGTTAACCGGAAACCGGAAGAGAGGTCCTAATCTCCAGTTAGGAGAAGTTCCGCCGTCAGAATGTCCATCTATGTGAAGCTGAAAAACATGTCATTTTGGTTAAACATTATTAAAACAATTTTGTAAGATGAGTATAAATCAATCAATAAAAAAGTAAAGTTTGTTTTGTTTAACGACGCCACTGGAACATATTGATTTTTATCTTATCATCGGTTATTGGACGTCATGCATATGGTCATTTTGACACACTTTTTTTTACAATGAAACCTGCTGCCGCGACATAGGCTACTCTTTTTGATAAACAGCAATGGATCTTTTGTATGCACTTTTCCATAGACAGAACGGCACACCACAGCCTTTGGTGAACCAGTTGTGGGCCACTGGTTGGAACTGAAAATAGCCCTCAATAAATCAGTGATTAGGATGTTATAAAAATAAAGTAGTTTGATTTATTTAACAAGGTCACTAGAACACGTTGATTTTTATTTTATCTGCTATTGAAAGTCAAACATATAGCCATTCTGAAATAACTTCTTTAGAGTAAACCCGTTGCCGCCACATAAGCTACTCTTTCCGATAAACAGCAAAGGAGCCTTTTATATGCACTTTCCTACAGTCAGTACAGCACAATCCACAGCCTTTGATGAACCAGTTGTGGACCACTGGTTAGATTGCAAAATATCCCAAACTGAAAATGGGTCCACTGAGAAGGTTCGATCCGACGACCGACCGTTTCAAAGGCGAACTCTACCGATTGAACTACGTCCTGTATAAAAAGGATATGTGTAGCGTGTTCTTTTGTTTCTAACATAACCATGCTTTATAGAAACCATCTCTGAAGAATAAAATATAATATTTTACGTTGACTTTGCATAACTTACCAGGACGTTTCCTTTCTTCGGAATATAACCCTGATTAGCAGCAGCGTACCAGTACTTTATAACTGAAACACACACAACAGTAGTTTATGATGAGATGAACAATGTTATGTTACTCATGATAAACAAAAAGGAAAAAAGTAAAGTTTATTTTATTTAACGACGTCAATAGAGCACATTGATTTTTATCTTATCGGCTATTGGACGTCAACATATGGACATTCTGACACATTTCTTTAGAAGGCCGCTGCACATAGGCCTACTACTCTTTTTGATAAGCAGCAAGGTTTTTTTGTATGCACCTTCCAACAAACAGGACAGCACATACCACGGCTTAAATGTTAGATAATATGATGAAAATAATAAATAATATAAAATGTATCTTTTTTTAATTAAAAAGATATTAAAAAGTTAATTACGATTCTTTTTATTGATGTATAAAATAAAGCAAGAGATTAGTGTTGGCTCTATTTTTCTAATCAGGTTCGAATCCAATTATAGACAGATTACCCTCATGAAAAAAGTTTGTTTTATTTAATGACGTCACTGGAGAACATTGATTTTTATTTTATCATCGGCTATTGGACGTCATTCATATGGTCATTTTGACACATTTCTTTTAGAGGAAACTTGCTGCCGCCATATAGGCTACTATTTTCAATAAGAAGCAAAGGATCTTTTCTATGCACTTTCCAACAGACAGGACAGTACATACCACGGCCTTTGTTGGACCAATTGTGGAGGACTGGTTGGAACGGAAAATTATCTTGGGTTTTACAACGACGACTTATTTTATTTGATTAATATTGTCTTATATTTGATTCAGCCTTTAAAGAAATAAAAACGTTTAAAAAGTTCAGTCATACCATAAACTTAATTGTATCGACTCAACAGTATCTAACTTTTAAACAAATTAATTTGACATCATCAGATCCTAATTGTAGATATGATGACGTCCAATAGCCGCGGATAAGATAAAAATCAATGTGCTCCAGTGGCGTCGTTAAATAAAACAAACTTTACAAATTGTAGATAATTAGATAGATATTGATAAAATTAAAATAATGTAAATAAAGTACGTTACTAATGTGAATTCGTATACATTGTACAATGTGATTTGGTACATCAAGTTCCAATCTTGGCCACGTCACTGAGGTGGCGTTACGTTAGTCCAGACTCTAAAAGGTTTATCAGCACGAAGTCGGGTCGCTTCGTCCGAGACAATCTCTATGTAAATGTATTTTAAAAACAGTTTACATGAAAAGAATATAAATTAAAGCACAAGCGAGTTCTGACGTTGTTATAACTATTATACTTAATGGATCACTGGGATGATAAGACCATGGAGTCGGGAAACTTTGACATACGTGGTTATCATGATCTGGAGATGATAAAACTTACACACTTTGAAAACACTTCAATGGCGAGAATAATTCATAGTACGTCTGCTACATTCATTCTATTCTTGAAGAGAAAATTCTAGAATATTGTTTGTTATAAATAATCGATGGGTAACTTAAAAGTCTTAATAAGACATGTTGTTTAACGTCTACATTCAGAGCCAGGCTGTTATAGCAGACGCTCAAGGTAGCTTTGACATGTTGGGTCAATTTATTAAAATTACATTGGTGCGTGAAATATTTTATATATGACATAGTATAACGGAACAAACAAGTAAAGTGTATTGGCTATTGGACGTTAAACATATGGTCATTCTGACACAGTTTCAGAGGAAACCCGCTGCAGCCACATAAGCAGCAAGGAGTCTGATTAACCAGTTGTTGACAACTTAATTTTTATTACATGTACTTATTTACAATGTCTACAGTTTACTTACAAAATCCTATTCACATAAGAGAATACTCATAAAAACTCACATGAGTCACAAACCACTAGACTATTAAATACGTCAGCCCGGTATTGTGCGCTTGTTTCGTCATCATTACGCATTTCTTCTCTCCACTTTATGCAAGTACACTTGTCCTCGAGAAACCTTCACATTTCATGAGCATGTCACACGTATCAAATGAGTGACGTTATAATAGACGAATACTAGTTAATGCGTGACATTTAAATGTCTCAATTCGTATTACATTTGGGTTTTTTACGCCAAAAATTCAATTTGTTTCACAACGAACAAAAACGTTTTATTATTTATACATTTAAATCAATACCATGTAATATAAAATTAATGTGAAATAAAAATAGTTATATTAAAATACGTCGCCACTTGGACAAATCAGAGGCTCCACCCAAGGGATGCGTGATTGAAACGTTTTCAGAAGCACATTAAAATGTTTCTGTATTTGATCACTCATTACACACGTTCAGTATCAGTTCGAGACATTTTACTTCGAATTTTGCTATTTCTTTTAATAAAATGTACGTGTTCCATTCAGATCGTTGCCCTCAAATTACATGGACTTTCATTTACTATAAACACCAAGACGATAATTTTTTTTAAACCCTGTTGACTAGTAAATAACAGAACGATCGTGGTTTTTTTTCTTCTTTTCTTTCACAATTTACACCAGTAATCCAGTCGGTAGAATGAAATGAGCTATCTTTTTCAGTTCGAAAGTGTAATTTAATACTTTAAAAAGCGTATTCGAAAAAAAAAATTCGTTACAATGGTTCACGTCAGCGAATTCAATTGATATATTGCACGCACCTCGTGTATATTGCACGCATCTGGTGTACATTGCACATTGACATGTACATTTCTGCTCTACTTATGTAATGTACACGCAATGGATTAAAAAGAGCGTAGAAAGTTACAATACCCGGGGTGTATTACTTATATATCTACACTATTCAATGAGGTATATATTCTGTCACAGACGCGGTAGATGGGTAAAACCATAAACTGCGCCTGCGAGACGCGTCTGCTATAACAGCCTGGCTCTGAACGTAGACGTTAAACAACTTGACCTTGACCTTAGGTATATATTTTGTACAGGGGCGGATTCAGAGAATCCAGCGGCACGCAATTCATGTCTGTTGTACCAAGCCATGCCTAAATATCAGAGGCTGTTCCCATTAGGAGCGAACTTGAACAGTTCTCGCGTGAATACATTTACCTCACCTGGTCAGTATGCAAATACACATAAGATACGCAATTGTAGGGAGGGGGGCAGGGTAACGTCCCAACATATCTATCTATCTCTCTCTCTCTCTGGATCTTTCCTGACCTAACAACTAATACCTGTTTATGTAAATCACATATTTATAAGTAATTAAAATGCACACTAGGCAGTCTGGTATAATTTGTGTATCCAGTATGTAACAACTAAAATACACACTCATGTATATCACATACAGGTAAAAACTAAACTACACGCCAGCCTATATAATTTATGTAACACAATTTAAAAAAAACTAACATACTCCATATCACACAATGCATATAAAAATGACAATACAAGGTAGTAGGCACATTGCCAAAGCGCACACTTGAATACTCGTGTTGAATGAAAGTTTAAAAAGTGTCTCGTGTCGGAAACACGGGCCAGTGGGTCGCCCTTGTTCTGTATACTCCAACACGATATACGGGTGAACGCATTGATGGAATAGATTGGTCCGACGTTACAATTTAATGATAGGGTACGTGAGAGGCAGGGCGTAACAATGTATCGTTTTAGAACACGAGGCGGTGCAAAGTTAAGAATTGGTATACGCGGAAGAAGTTTTTTTTTTTATTTTTATTTTTTTTTATTTTTTTTTATAGAAATGACATTGACAGTTAAAACCAACAATCCGACTTGTTGCCTATTATTTTCAGCAAATATATCCTTTATATAGTTTAAATTACACCATAATTCCATGTGATTGCTTATATAAGATAAGATACTATTTATTTTGCATTAGGCCTACTGGCACTTGAGCACATTTTTGTGTGTGTTTAACGTCTACATTCAGAGCCAGGCTGTTATAGCAAACGCCTCTACCGGGCGCAGTTTATGGTTTTATCCATCCACCGCGTCTG
>JAUTWP010163398.1:0-10987 GCA_033042655.1 Cyathermia naticoides
AAATTTCTATCTTTAAAATTTAAGTTCAATGTAACTTTCAGGTAACCGATTAGGTAACCCATTGGTTACGCAAACATGATAAGTGGTACACCTATTTGAGCTTTGGATTTGAGTCGATACTGAGATCAAAAATCCCATGCCTTAACTGAGTTTCGAACTCAGTACCTACCAGCTTCAAGTCCAAATCCGATAGCTTAACCACTGCAAAACCACGACCATCAATTTATATTAAGCATACATTTTTAAACATGTTGAGGCAAACAAATTTGTAGCTAATGCAGTTTGTTTTTGTCTCAGTATTTATGTTGCATGGCTATTGTGATGGCTGCATACTTAATAGTAAATAATTCAACCAGACTATACGTAAATATTTAATAACCATCTAAGGTTTACATACACACTGGTAATAGACACACCCTCAAATAGTAATAATGTAGTTATTGGGGGAGGGGGAGTAATGTGGGGGGAAGAAAGAATCTATTTTTACTTTAATTAGTGATAAATGTATTTTATTTACTTAGTCTATGTTAGGTAACCATCATAACTTGATTATTTTGTTTACAATTTGGTATGTTTCCATAGTTACCAGTACTACAAATTACAATTACAAACTGTTCAGTATTAATTATCAGTATCTACTACAGAAAAAAAATTATTCAGATTTTCAACCAGATAGTTTGAATGAGATTGTTTTCATTAAATTAGTAAATGTAAAAATTAAATTGTGACGGTACCGACTGCCACCATTTTACTTAGACTATAAACTACAAACAATTGTATATACTTTCCCATAGACAAGGCAGTACATACCATAACCTAGCCCTTTGTTACAACTGGAGCAATTACAGGAACAGAAAACAACTACCGGTAGGTAGGTCTACTACTGATAGGTATCAATCTAATGACGAAATGCAAAGAAACTTAATACAGTATCTGTATCACTTTAAACTAACTACCACAACATGTTATTCAAAATAGATTAGTCAAATATAGAACAAGTATAAAAATTATACCAGTTGGTACATTGTATATATTATTAAACTTGTCAACTTGAATCAATAATTTGGCATCAGAAAATGATCAAATGCATAAGAAAATAAACTGAAATATAAATTATAAGGCCACTTAAAAAATATCCTTGGTTCTTGTCACTGTCCCTATACAAACCTAAAATATGGTCTCAAGTTGGTTAGAATGCCAAACTTGATTTTAATAATAGTTACGATAATACTGTAATAACCACACATGATCAAAAGAAACCTGCCACTGCCACACAGAATACTCTTTTTGATAAGCAGCAAAAGATTTTGCCCACTGGATGGAATGGGAAAAAACCAATGTGCACTGAGAAGGATTGATTCAATAAACCATTCCTTCCCCATACCTGTAGACAGTACTTTGGCAGTGAGCAGATATTCAAATAAAAACATTTGTCTTTTTGAAGAAAAACAATCTTATTCTACTGTTTTTTTTATATGAAACCCAATGCTGCCACATAGGCTACTCTTTCCTATAAGTATAAGCAGTGCTCAAGTGATCTTTTGCATTCCCTTTTCCAGATATAACAGCCCATACCACAGCTTTTTATTGATGAGCCAGTTGTGGTCCACTGGTTAGAATGGAAAATGCCACAAACTGGAAATGGGTCCCCTGAGAAGGATCAATCTAATGACTGACCACTTGTTTTATTTTTAGAGGAAACCCACTGTTGCCACATAAGCTACTCTTTCATATAAGCAGCAAGGTATCTTTCATGTTATTTCCCAAAGATAGGATAGCAAAAATTATAGCATGGCCTTTGATGAATCAGTTGTGGATCACTGGTCAGGGATTTTTCCAGATGGTAAAATGTGTAAAATTGTGTACCCTAAAATTTCAGATTAATTGTTTTTATGGTTAAACAAATTTCAGAATTCTTTTTATGATGTTAAAACAATTGTTTAAAATGTTCTGTATGACTCAGTGTCAGTACATATATCAATGAAACAATATGAATTATCAAATTATCATTTAGTATATATACAATATCTCTCACAAGTGTCACATAAAATAAATTTTAAAATTAGAGCCTAACCTAAAAATTATTTCTGCAGAAAAGCCTGCTGGTTGGAATCGTAAACAGCCCCCACCATCAAATGACAGGTCTAGCAGTAGCAATAAAATTAAATTCCAATAAGCTGAATGATTGTTAATACAGATGCACTGTAACTGGCAGTGAAGTAATAACACTAACAGTATTTAAAGTGACAGTGTCTGGGGTTTTTCAAATATTTAACCATTTAGAATATATCTTCTACATTTGTTTGATGTACACCACGCTCCTTTCTTCTGACGAAACGATACCGATTGTACCAGTTAGGTCACACAAATAGCGCTAATACATAGCGATGGCAGCCAGGTGGCGACCCACCTTGTGTATTTGTAATGTATTTCTCGTAATCTAATTTAGATACAGGAAATCGGTGCGTTAGACGAATGGAGCGTGATGCGCATCATCAAACAAACGTACAAGATATATTCTAAATTATGGTTAATTTTTTTTTTAAACAGACTAACAAGTTAAAAAAAATTTAACAATTACATAAAATTTGTACTTCAAGTTCAAAAATTGTTTCAAGGGCGACTAGTCTATGATGGTGGGACAATACCATTTTAAGCTTGTGCTAATGGGCTTTTTTTACAATTCCATTAATCATACTCATGAATGATAAAGAGTCATGAATACGAGTCATAGATATTATTCTTAACTTATTTCTGACTACATCCCTCTGCAAAATGCCTGTATTTGTATCAGCAAATGTATTTCAGATAAAACTTTTAAAAGATAGATACACCGAAAATCAAGAAATTCCCTCTCCAACACTTCACACATTGTGCACACAGGGGCAGATCTAGAGAATACATTAACAATAACACTAACAGGAGTTCTGTCAATATTCCATTTTACTAATTAATCATGCACGGTTCACTAAGCAAATATACAGGAAGGTCTTATTAAAGTATAACTATAATAGATCTGCCTAAGGTTTACACCCAGCATTTCTTGAACTTTGGGGAGGGGGGTTCAAAACATAATTATACAAAATTTTCTGAAATTAGTCATTTTTCAAATGAAAAAAATAATAATTCAGTATTCCGCCACAAGCAGTTGCAATATAAAATGGAACAGCGATATTTACATGTGACTATTCTGTCTTCGTATATCTGACCTCTACAGTACTCTCGCTCAACAAAACCACTGAGCATTTGGTCTTTAGATGTGAACAAGTTTTTTATAAGTACAGGGCACAATATTTCATGCGAACCGTCATTCTGTTCGCTTATAGGTTACGCAACATTAAATTCACTTGAACAGCCATTAGGTTACGTGGTTACATGTATCATTTTGTTAAAACTTGTTAAATTTATTGTCACAGGTTGGAAGTGTCCACAAAAAGACGTTTGAAGCTGTTTATTAAAACATTGGTTTTATATTTTGTTTCAAATGTTATAAAAGGTTTAGCTGAAATTTCTATCTTTAAAATTTAAGATCAATGTATTTTTCAGATAGCCAATTAGGTAACCCATTGGTTACACAAACATCATTCACGTAACTGAACAATAGGTTACCTAGGTAAAAACCACGTGAACAGACTTCGGGTTACCTGACATTTTAAAATATTGTCCCCTGTAACTTTGTAAGTACTGGTACCATTAATGGGATAGTAGAAGTACATTCTCTGACAGAATAATGCTTTCTGAAATTTACTGTTCCTTTGGGATAGATAGTGGTAAAAAAAATCAACCCATTGGATATATATATATATATACCTGAATATGAACATGTGTACATATAATCAAAAGACTGTAAGGTACCATTCACATATGATATATAATGTATACATTTATCATAATTACAATTTACCTCTAACTTACTGTTTTCCATCATCTATTCTCGTAATACTTATAACTTAACGTTAAATGAATACGGAATAAATTTCGGTCTATATATATAAAAAAATCATTACTTGCATGTTTCAAATATAATTATATATATATATATATATATATGTACATAATTGATAAATTTTAAATAAAAACACCAAAATGTATTGTTTTGAAACTATAAAACTTGAAAGTTTGGATGTTATGACAACATGGGAGCTAAAGTTATATATTATCACTGGACTGGAAATTTGTGTACGTGCTTAGATCACTAAATAAGTGTTCAAGCACATATATTATCAGTGTAATTACTATTTAAATAGTATTTTGGGATAGATGTGCACGTGGACTCTGGAGTGGCTGATTTATATGTCATTATGACAAATTCTGCTAGACCAGCTGTCATTACCAAAGAGCAGACAACATGTTGCAAACAATAGGAAATGGACATAATGGATTGTAACAAAACAATGCAGGCACAGTTCCACGGGGGGGGCACACCTGGTACAGGCCCACTAAATTTAGAAATTTTTCTATTTTGTTTACGTTGTAAACATTTTTGGGAAAGTTTGTGGCACTTAGGCCACTGCAGTGATCAATTTTGAAAAAGTGGGGTCATAAATTGTATTTCTAAGGTTAGTCAAAATGGTGGATGACTTAAAAGTTAAATTTTGTTATCAATTTACAGGAACATGGGATATTTTGAACTTTGTTTTTTGCACTTACATAATGAAATATGTCCATAAATATTGAATCTAGACGGTTAGACCGAGAATATAAACTCCAATTACTGGTTTTCGAAGGGATAAGCGTAGATCGCAGATTTCGTGAAATATAAAAATTGAAACTTCAAATTGTTTTTCTTAACTGTAAACAGAGTATTTAATCCATGAAATAAAAAACGTCCTCGGTTTACAACACGTATGGCCATCATTACAAAACTTGTCAGCTTCCGGTAGCCAAATGTTACGTCATTAGTTTTTGAACACACTGAATGGAACATCCATATTAAAAATAAAATTGACAGTAATTACCTCCCTTAGGTATTGTCGGCTGCCAGTATAATTAGTAAACATAGCAGACGTCACTTCCTCGTGAGTACTGAAATTTTTGTTTGAGTTTTTGGGGACTATTAGTTTATAATGATGGTGCATTTACAAAAAGTGTCACTATTTGACGCAAGGCAAAACGACATAAAATTACAGATATAGATGTCATTCTTACACGCGAGTTTTACTGGAAGAATTTTTGTATGGCTATCAAAAATAGCCTGGCTGTCAATTTGCGACCCTTGATCTCTATTTAAATTGCTAGAAATCCTGAATAAAACGGTGGTTTGAAAACTAACGCTGTTTGAAAACTAATGATCGGAGGATAATACATTTTTCTTATTTATTACCTGTTCTTTGTATGGAAATGCTGTAAAAGAAAAAACCTACATACCTCTTCTTGGTACTGAAACGATGGATGATTGTGGAGGCCAGGACCTCAAACCTTGTTCCCTACTATCAGCTTTATCATCACCACCCTCATACTGACCAGTTTCTTCAGCTCTCACTGGAATGATAAGACGAGATAATCAAAAGCAGGGCACAATATTTCATGCGAACCATCGTTCCGTTCTCGTGTAGGTTACGCAGAATTAAATACACGCAAACAGCCATTAGGTTACGTGGTGGCCTGTATCGTTCTGTTAAAACATGCAAACTTTATTGGCACAGGATGGAATTTTTCACAAAAAGACGTTTGAAACATTTTTATTAAAACATTGTTTTTGTATTTTGTTTTAACTTTATCGTATAAAAATTTAAGCTAAAATGTCTTTCTTTAAAATTTAAATTCAATGTAACTTTCAGGTAACCGATTACGTAACCCATTGGTTATGCAAATATCATTGACATAACCGAATAATAGGTTACCTAGGTAAAAACCACATGAACCGACTTCGGGTTACCTGACATTTTGAAATATTGTCCCGTGAAACATTGATTGTCACACCAAATGCATGAGACTTTAACAGCCTGTCTTCTCTTGTTGGGGAATATTTTAAAATTTAGGTTTCAATTCCATGTTCTAATCTATTATTATTAGTTTTAAATAATTCAAAGATCAGGGTTTTTTTTTAATTATTATTATTATTTTTTTTACAGATTTCAAAAAGGAAGTATGCAAAATGTTTTAGCTGACTGTCCGTCCGTCCGTCCGTCTGTGCCTGTCTGTCTGTCTGTCTGCCCAGTCAACCAACTATTTATTCATTCACAATTTTAATTTTGTTCTTCTTTAGTTTCAGAGATTCGTTGAAGATCATGCATGGATAAGGTTTCATTGTTACACAAGGCTATATCAGCAGGGGATCTGGATGATGTCAGAGAATATGTAGAATCGGGTGCTGATGTTAACATCGTGTATGGGATGCAAGGGACAGCACTCTGTAATGCACTTTATTCTCGACATGATGACATCATTGAATACTTGATTAAAGCAGGAAGTGATGTAAATATTCCTGACTATGGAGGTGAACCTCCTGTGCTGTTAGCCTTAAGGAAAGGTTTACTGGAAGCAGCAAATTTGCTTATAGATACTCCAGGCTGCAATATCAACACACGTGACCCAGCTACTAAAACAACTCCACTTTGTTTTGCTTCTGAAAATGGTATGATAAACATTGTGAAGCATCTTATTAGTAAACCTACTTGCAAAACAGACTCAGTTGATGGCAACGGTAACTCAGCATTGCACTTAGCTGTTCTGAAAAAACATAATTCCATTATTGAAACACTGAGCAGAATTCATGGATTAAAATGTGTTTGTAATGAAGCGGGATTGATGCCAGTTCACATGGTTTCAAAATCTGGAGATGTTGATGTCTTAAAAATTATGTACGATGATAATTTGAAATGCGGTGTCAGTTTTGCTGGAAGAGTTTCTAAGGATTTAAATTCGGGAACCAGTTACACAAATGATACTCCACTAATGCTGGCAGCAGAATCACGTCACACTGAAATGCTCACCTACCTGATAGAACAAGGAGTTAATGTTAATGCTACAAACTATCGAGGCAACACAGCGTTGTTTATAGCATCAAGCAACAATGATTTGATCACAGCCTCTATTCTACTGAATGTTGGTGCTGATCCCAACATAAGTGGAACATTAAGAATCGCTGGATATGTAATAGGAATTCGAATAGATAGTGAGTACAGAATAACTCCGTTAGAAGTAGCAGCCATGTTTGATCTTGTTGAGCTGGCAGAAGCTTTGGTTATGAGTGGAGCTCGAATTCAGACAGCTTTGTTTAAAGCACTTCAAAACAATTCTACTTATGTAGCCTGGTTTCTTCTAAATCAAGCCATGGAACAGAATCTAGATCTGACTGATTTCAATTCTGCTGCTCAATCTCTACTTCATGTTGTGGTCATGTGTACAGAACAAGCCTATGATCTTACCAAATTTTTAATCCAACATGGCTGCTCTATCACCAACCGTGATCGTCTGTCCAATCTTCCTATACAGATGGCCATTGCTCATGAGAATGCAGATGTTGTCAAAGCTATTTTGGAAGAAGGTGGCGATGCACAAGTTGTAGATGACAGGGGGTTTTCACTGTTACATATGTCTGCCTCGGTTGGAAACATCAAGATAGCAAAACTTCTCTTGTCACACGGTGCGGACATAGATGGTTGTTCTGAAGATGGAACGGTTTTATACACAGCTTTAGATGCTTATATGGTTGACTTTGCTAAATTTCTTGTTGATGCTGGGTGCTCATTGCATAATGAGTGGTACTTGTTTGAAGGTCAATGTGAAGAACACGATTTGGAATTTCCTGAAGTGTTGGAAGAGTTCGATGAATTTTTTACATTGTTGAAAGAAAAAGCAATTAATGCACCAACTCTACAATCATTATGTATTAAAAATATTAGAAGCATATTTTATGAGAAACATAGATTACTTTCAGACATTGTTTATTTACCATTACCGTCTAAAATTATTGATGTTTTGTGTTACAGAAAAATGGAAATATAAATTATTTACCGGTATAATAAAAGATGCTATCTTCTAAACATTAACTTCTTTTAGACATCACTCTATGCCATTAACATAATTGTGATGCAATATAAAAGTGTATTTTTTTACATTAATATTAGTTAATATTGAGTTAGCTCCCTTACATTGCTAGATATTTACACAAATCAAATTATACTCAAACTGGTAAAAAAAAGTGTGGAATGCATCAAAATAAAAATGGCCAGTATAAGTT
Source organism: Cyathermia naticoides (assembly GCA_033042655.1). Classification (NCBI taxonomy): domain Eukaryota; kingdom Metazoa; phylum Mollusca; class Gastropoda; order Neomphalida; family Neomphalidae; genus Cyathermia; species Cyathermia naticoides. The sequence goes on from JAUTWP010163398.1 coordinate 8,186, forward strand.
GATACTGTAAACATATTTTAATAATTCATATTATATATACATTGCTAGATATTTACACAAATAAAATTATACTGGTAAAAAAAGGGTGTGGAATGCATCAAAATAAAAATGGCCAGTATAAGTCTACTGTAAACATATTTTAATAATTCATGTTATTTTTTATTTATTACAACAAATGTTTTTGTTAATGTAATATATTTGTACTTTGATGTTTCATTTACTACTTTGAGAATTAAACAATAATTGTTAAATATTTTCAGTGTTAATGTTATGTTTAGCAGTTTGGTGGGAAGACATTTTGTTTTTGAATAATAAATATTTTTTATATTTCATTTTTTAAAATCTTTTTAACTTTCACTGCAATCTTACAGTTAGGAGATAACCATACAGTTTTTCGATTTGCGGGTGTTATTGTCCATTTGATCCTGGAAATGTCATTTTTTACAGAAGGTGTTAGCCTGAGGTTAAAAATGTAAACAGTTGAGGGATTAAAGTTGCTAGAACCATACTTACAGGTATTAACTGATGCGTCAAAACACATTAAAAAATTTGTTGGCTACATCGGGTATTCACTTACCGATCTGGAAATTTGCGTGTTCAAACTCTACCATGTAAGTATGATAATCTAGAAATAAAAAACCGAAAAACGCACTGTCTAGCCGAATATTGCCAAAGAATCCATATTTTTATTTTTTTATTAAGAAAAATGTTTGTTTATCTGTACTTTGAACTGATGTAATTTGCAGAAAGTTCATGATTTTATATACACTCCATAATTATAATCCTTGAAAGGAATTAAAACAACCGAAATAATATGGTTCTAGTAACTTTAAATGGAAAATAACACCCAAAAAAAATCGAAAAACTGTATTAGGTAGCCATTCATCTTCAAACTAATTTAGTACAATATAACCTGTATTAATAGACAGGTTAGACTGTACATGGATGTAGCTTATTTAGTGCTTTTATTCATTTGAGGTCCAAACATGCTGTACTGGACCTGCTATTGTTTCAATTAGTATCAAAGGATCTTTTACATGCATCATCCTACAGACATGATAACACATACCACAGCCTTTGATCAGTTGTGGAGCACTGTTTGGGGGAACATTGTTTGATCCTTTGATAAAAATACCAATTGAACAAGATCCTGCCCTGTAAGAAAGTAGTTTTATTTAACAACACCACCAGAGCACATTGATTTTTATATTATCATCGGCTATTGGACATACATTTCTTCAGAGGAAACCCAGTTACCACATAGGCTACTCTTTTTGATCAGCAGCAAGGGGTCTTTTATATGGACTCCCACAGACAGGACAGCACATACCAAGGCCTTTGATGAACCAGTTGTGGGCCTCTGGTTGGAATGGAAAACAGCCCAAACTGCAGATGGGTCCACTTAGTTTAGATCCAGTGACCAATCGCTTCACAGGGGGACATGCTACCAATTGAACTACGTCCCACTCCTTGCCCTGTAAGAAGTCACATATGTTGGGATTGTGTACTCCAGATAGATATCAAAGTGAAAAATAACTGGGCACTAATTTAAAACAAGTGACAATCCCTGCTTTTTGTTTGTTTTTTTACTTATCTTTGACCAAAAAACTTAAAGGTATTAGAACCGTATTTACAGGTATCAACTGATGCGTCAAAACACATAAAAAAATATTTGTTGGCTACATCGGTTATTCACTTACCAATCTGGAAATTTGCGTGGTCAAACTCTACCATGTAAGTATGATAATAGAGAAACAAAAACTCACCGGCTTTAGCCGAATATTGCAAAAGAATCCAAAAGTAAACTTTGTCTGGTGATGGCAGGTTTACTCTGAAACTATCAGAATAACCACATATTTTAAAGTTAAAGATAGGTTAAAAATCAATGTGCTCTACTGGTGTCGTTAAATAAAACAAACTTTACTTTTTCCTTTCCTTTAAACTGTATTATTTCTTGTAGGTACGGGGTTCCCGAACACAGTCTGTCATCGTTACTCGTCGAGACTGCCATCAACAAGAAGGAATCTTTTATATCTTCCCCCGAAGCTGCTGTCACGTCGACGAGGCAATGAGTTCTCTCCCCGACGATGACGTTATCCAAAGCTTTAAATAGTGCTACATTGTTATTTTTAGAATTTATCACTTATAGAAGTGTGACGCCATATTGAAAATGTTTAATGTTTATGAAATGTTAGAACATTACCATTTATAAAATGTTATATCAGTTTTTAAAATGTAGAATTTATCAAATATGGAAGTTTGACAAACATATTGAAATGTGAAAACTATTTATAACATGTTATAACAGTTTTTAAAATGTAGAATTTATTAAATATGGAAGTTTGACGGCCATATTGAAATGATTATAAAATGTGAAAACTCTTTATTAAACGTAACAGTTTTTAAAAAGTAGAATTTATCAAATATGGAAGTTTGACGGCCATATTGAAATGTTTATAAAATGCAATTTTATGAAATAAGAATTTATGAACAAGTTTATTAACTATAGAAGTGTGACGCCGTATTAAAATATTTGTGTAATGTTAGAACTGTTTGTAAAATGTTAGAATTTATGAAATATGAGAATTAATGACAGAAATACTCACAGAAACAGAAATAAGAGTTTAATGACACCCAACACAAAAATATAAATCTTTTGGGTGTCATTAAATGTTTTACAATGTATTAGAGTTTGTATACTTACAAGAATGTTTACAAAATACAGTGTTTACAAAATACAGTGTTTACAAAATACAGTGTTTACAAAATACAGTGTTTACAAAATACAGTGTTTACAAAATA
>JAUTWP010163409.1:0-10987 GCA_033042655.1 Cyathermia naticoides
AACCAGCATTTGTCTAATCCAGATTACTGTCTAAACCAGCATTTATCTAATCCAGATTTCTGTGTAAACCAGCATTTGTCTAATCCAGATTACTGTCTAAACCAGCATTTATCTAATCCAGATTTCTGTGTAAACCAGCATTTATCTAATACAGATTTCTGTGTAAACCAGCATTTATCTAATACAGATTTCTGTATAAACCAGCATTTGTATAATCCAGATTTCTGTATAAACCAGCATTTGTCTAATACAGATTTCTGTATAAACCAGCATTTATCTGTCCAGATTACTGTGTATACCAGCATTTGTCTAATCCAGATTTCTGTATAAACCAGCATTTATCTAATCCAGATTTCTGTTTAAACCAGCATTTGTCTAATCCAGATTTCTGTATAAACCAACATTTGTCTAATCCAGATTTCTGTATAAACCAGCATTTGTCTAGTCCAGATTTCTGTATAAACCAGCATTTGTCTAGTCCAGATTTCTGTATGAACCAGCATTTGTCTAGTCCAGATTTCTGTATGAACCAGCATTTGTCTAATACAGATTTCTGTATGAACCAGAATTATTTCAAAGTCCCATTCAGCTCCATAACACTGGATAAAATCTGTCCATACCAGCACTCTGTCTAAACCACCACATTTCATTGGTCACAAGTGGAATCCACTGTAATGACGTCATTAGCAATTAGAACAGGTAAAATTGATGATTCAAGGGTCTATAGTTAGTTTGTAAACAGATATTTTTTTCAAGAAATACCAAATATAAAGTTCCATAGAAAAACAATTGAAATTTTTCATTTTTTGGATGTTATTATTCATTTGTCCATATAAAATATATAAATATTTTGTACATACAATAATCAAATATTTCTTTTCTTTGTGTTTCAGACAATTCCAGGGTCACACGGATGGAGCGAGTTGTATCGACATCTCACCAGACGGCACAAAACTGTGGACAGGAGGTCTCGACAACACGGTCAGATCCTGGGACTTGAGAGAGGTCAGTTCATCTACCCCTATCTCCCCAACCCCTTTCTCACCCCTTCTCCACCATATGAACAATTATAAATAAACTGGATAGGATGTCTCGACAACACTGTCAGAGATAGGTCAGTGCAGTTTGTTAACCCTCCTCCAAACCCCTCTCCTCCCCTTCTAAACTTCAAACCATATGGGGGTATTTTTAAGTTAAATAAAATGGACAGGGGTTGGATAACAGGAAAGTCCTAGCACTTGAAAGAAGTCAGTACAGTTTGCTAACCCCTTCCGAATGCTCCATATCCCACTTCATCCTTACCCACCCCTTCCAGGACAGATGATTTTTTTAATGTTAATTTTGTGTACTTATGATTCAGTTACCACCATCTTGTTTTATTTCAGGGTAGACAACTCCAACAGCATGACTTCACGTCACAGATTTTCTCTCTGGGTTTCTGTCCTACAGGAGAGTGGCTTGCTGTAGGGTGAGTGACACTCAATGCCGCCATTTTGTTTTTACTAACATTTGAAAAAATTGTTTCCTATAGAAATATACTCAGAAAAACAAATGTCACCATGGATTTTGTCTTGTGTAGGGATATGGTTTGGAACATTCAATGCCGCCATTTTGTTTTTCCTAACAGTTTGAAAAATTAGTGTAGAGATATGGTTTGGAACATTTATTTCAAATCATTTTGCAATGCCAATTTTGTCAGAATATTAACAAAATAGATACCCAAAACTTGCGATGTCAATTTTGTTGTAATATTAACAAAGTAAATCAACATTGATAAAAATGCCATCACAAATCATTTTTGAAAAAGCTTTTTATGGCAACACTGAGGCCTGTATATAACATTTTAAATTTTAAAGTGGCAGAGTCTGGTTTTTAAAAATATTTAACAATTTAGAATATATCTTGTACGTTTGTTTGATGCGCACCATGCTCCATTCTTCTGACGCAACGATTTGCTATATCGTAATTAGATCATGCGAAATAGACTATAAATTAGCAAGGCAACTCGCCAGCTGTATGCCATCGCTATGTCATAGTGCTATTCACGTGACTTAAATATGGTACAGCAGATCGTTGTTTCACAAGAATGGAGCATGGTGTGCATCAAACAAACATACAAGATATATTTTAAATGGTCAACTATTAAAAAAAAAAACTGCCACTTTAAGTGCACAATTCTTTCTTTCTTTATCTTATATTTTTAATTTCTTTCTTTCACAGAATGGAGAGCAGCAATGTTGAAGTTTTACACCAAAGCAAACCAGACAAATATCAGTTACATCTACATGAAAGTTGTGTTTTGTCTCTCAAGTTCGCGTACTGTGGTAAATGGTTCATCACAACCGGTAAAGATAATCTGCTCAACGCTTGGAGAACGCCATACGGAGCCAGCATATTCCAGGTTAGACATAGTTTAGTATGTGTCATACAGAGCCAGTTAGACATAGTTTAGTATTCGCCATACAGAGCCAGTTAGACATAGTTTAGTATTTACAATACAGAGCCAGCATATTCCAGGTTAGACTTAGTTTAGTATTTACAATACAGAGCCAGCATATTCCAGGTTAGACATAGTTTAGTATTTACAATACAGAGCCAGTTAGACATAGTTTAGTATTTACAGTACAGAGCCAGTTAGACATAGTTTAGTATTTACAGTACAGAGCCAGTCAGACATAGTTTAGTATTTACAGTACAGAGCCAGTCAGACATAGTTTAGTATTTGTCATACGGGGCCAGCATATTCCAGGTTAGACATAGTTTGGTATTTACAATACAGACCCAGTTAGACATAGTTTAGTATTTACAGTACAGAGCCAGTTAGACATAGTTTAGTATTCGCTATGCGGAGCCAGCATATCCCAGGTTAGACATAGTTTAGTATTTGTTATACGGAGCCAGCATATTCCAGTTAGACATAGTTTAGTATTTATCATACAGAGCCAGCATATTCCAGTTAGACATAGTTTAGTATTTGGCATACAGAGCCAACATATTCCAGGTTAGACATAGTTTAGTATTTACCATATGGAGCCAGCGTATTCCAGTCAGACTTAGTTCAGTATTTGTCATACAGAGCCAGCATATTCCAGGTCAGACTTAGTTTAGTATTTACCATATGGAGCCAGCGTATTCCAGTTAGACATAGTTTAGTAAAATATGTTATTAGATGGGAAAGAAAGATTGTAACTTTAAAAGTTTAATTTTTTTTAATTTTATTATTAATATTTGTTTTTGTAATTTCAGTCGAAGGAGTCTTCGTCGGTGTTGAGTTGTGATATTTCTGCAGATGACAAATACATAGTGACGGGGTCCGGAGACAAGAAGGCAACGTTGTATGAAGTGATTTTCTGATTCTCTCTGCTACGACATTCTCTCATCTTTGTGCAAGAACAAAACAAGGAATCCGAGTTTATCTCCGCCATTTCTGAATACTGCCATGAATCACCCAACCAAGTTTCCGATTGGGAATGACATGACCAACATTCTGATTGGTTGGTGAGGTTCACATGACCTACTTTCTGATTGGTTGTAAAAAAATCATGTGATCACGTTTCTAATTGGTTCGGAGTGACAAAAACAACTTTCTGATTGGTTGGTGAAATTCATATAACCTCATTTCTGATTGGTTGTAAGAAAATCATGTAACCAAGTTTCTGATTGGTTGGTGAGAATCACATGACCACATGATCGACCTTTCTGATTGGTTATAACCATGTTTCTGATCTTCTACCTTTCACTCAACCTAACGGAGTGACCTCTGGAACCACTACTCAGTAACTGCATTATTTCTGTTGTAATTCTTTGGATTGATGGACTTAGGATAATCCATAATCTTTGGATTAATGGACTTAGGATAATCGACAAAACCAATCCACAGTGGAGATACTGAGGTCAGATCATAGTGTTTAATATCTACTTTCAGAGCCAGGCTGTTATAGCAGATGCCTCTCCCGGGCGCAGTTTATAGTTCAAGCCATCCACTGCATCCGGGATACCCAGTTCTTCTGAGGTCAGATCATGGTGTTTAACGTCTACGTTCAGAGCCAGGCTGTTATAGCAGATGCCTCTCCCAGGCGCAGTTTATTGTTTTATCCATCCACTGCATACAGGATAGAAAAATTGTTGAGATACAGTTTCATGTAATGGAAAAGTACTGGATATGATGCATCATTCAAGATGGCGGCACCATTCACAGTTCTGATTGGCTTATTTGAATGAAGATTAATTCTGATTGGTTCATTCAATCATGTGACAAATTATATTAATGAACATCAGTTTCTCATTGGTTCATTCGATCCATGTGACAAATTATATTAATGGATATTACTTTCTCATTGGTTCATTCAACCCATGTGACAAATTATATTAATGGATATCACTTTTTCATTGGTTCATTCAGTTCATGTGAAACATTATGTTAATATGATGGATATATTCTTCTTTGTGGTTGGTAGAGCATAAATTATAATTAATTTTGACAGCCTGTTTTGACCTGAGTGCAATTTTGTTACATTTCCTGTCGTTATACAAGAAAGAAAATGGCAGCCTATGTCAGATTTTGATCATGTGTTGATTCAGCGGCTGTGATTGGTTGAATGCCTGGAAGTGACAGTAACAATCTTTGTGATTGGACAATAACAAACCAATATACAGTCAAACCTGTCTTAACCACCACCTATGAGAGTAACAAAAGTGGCACGTGGCTGCTTAATACAGGTTATATTATACTAAATTAGCTGATTTTGAAGAAGAAAAAAAAGGTGACCTTTAAAGACAGGTTATATTATAATAAATTAGCTGATTTGGGAGAAAATAACCAGTCAAACCTGTGTCCGGGTGTCCGGCATTGTTGAACATCGTGCCCAGGAGGGGTGTGCTTAAACACTTATTTAGTGATGTAAGCACGTTAAACCTTTTTCCTTTCCATTCCGTTAAGCTGCCACCCATGGGAGTAACAAAGGTGATATCTTAAGACAGGTGGCTGCTTAATACAGGTTATATTATACTAAATTAGCTTTTGGAGAAAATAAAGGTGATCTCTTAAGACAGGTTGCTGCTTAATACAGGTTATATTATACTAAATTAACTGATTTGGAAAAAATTAAAATGACCTTTGAAGACAGGTGACTGCTTAATACAGGTTATATTATCATAAATTAGCTGATTTGGAGAAAATAAAGGTGACCTTTGAAGATGGGTTATATTATAATAAATTAGCTGATTTTGTAGAAAATAAGTGACCTTTGAGGACAGGTGGCTGTTTAATACAGGTTATATTATACATGTACTACATTAGCTGATTTGGGAGAAAATAAAATGACCTTTGAAGACAGGTTATATTATAAAAAATTAGCTGATTTGGGAGAAAATAACGGTGACCTTTGTAGACAGGTGGCTGTTAAATACAGGGGCCACTGAAGACAGGTTGCTGTTTAATACAGGTCATATTATATTAAATTAGCTGATTTGCAGAAAATAATGGTGACCTTTGTAGACAGGTGGCTATTTAATACAGGGTCCACTGAAGACAGGTTGCTGTTTAATACAGGTTATATTATACAGGGGCCGCTGTAGACAGGTGGCTGTTTAATACAGGTTATATTATACAGGGGCTGCTGTAGACAGGTTTGATTGTACTCATGCATATTCATGTTAGAGATGTTTTCATGTTTATTCATTTTCTCAGTGTTTATTGAATATCCCTTGGCCTCTGTATTGTGTGATATGTTTTCATAAACAAGATGTCTGTAAAACATTAGTACACTGAAAATGATGGAGGATATCTCAACACAAAACAGTTTGTTCAAGATTCTCTCCACAACTGGTTCATCAAAGGTTATGGTATGTGCTATTCTGTCTGTAGGAAAGTACATATAAATGACCCTTGTTGCTTATTATAAAGTAGCCTATGTGGCATCAGTGGGTTTCCTCTAAAAGAAATGTGTCAGATTGACCATATTATGCATACTCCCTTTTCCTAACCCAAAATTCTAATTAGTTCTAATATGTACAATGTATAATGAAATTTATTTATAAATTTAGCGATTTTTCAATTTTTTACATTGGAAATATTTTCGGGAATGTTTGTGACACTTAGGCTTGTCATTGGGACCCTCTCCCCCCGAATGGAATTTCTGGATCCTCCACTGACATCGATCTCTTAACCCCTAAAATGATTGATTTAGTATAGTGCATCCCTTAGTGCTGAAAATACAAACACCAGTCATATCTAACGTTAGTTATGACGTCACACGTTGAATTATTTACCTGGAAACGTCTGATTTAGTGTAGTGCATCCCTTAGTGCTAATATATAAGATAAGTAACCGGTCATGGCTAATGTTATGACGGCATACGTCAAATTGACCCGGAAACGTCTGATTTAGTGTAGTGCAACCTCGAGGTCATTCTGTGAGTGTTGTATTTTCCTCCTTATTTTCAGTGTATCCTCCTAGTTGTGTGGAGCATTGTTCAGGCTGTGCTAGTCTATCTGGTGCTCGACGTGAATAAAGTAACATTATTGTCAAACTCGCCTTGTGTTTCTTTCTTTATACACGCAGCCTTGTGTTTCTTTCTTTATACAACGCAGCCTTGTGTCATTTTTTTTATATGATGGAAGCACGTAACAAAATCCTGTCCCCCAAAAAAAGAAGACATGATAGGATGATTCTGAGAGACTACTGAAGAAAAAAAAAAACGTTGCATGTTCAAAAGATATTCATAGGAATGAAATTTTGTTCACAACATGCCAAAACATCCTTTAAACATACAATGGTAGATATTCATGCTTTGGTTTTTCTTCAGTAGTCTCTTAGAAATTTGTAACGTTTCTTTTGAGGGTCAGTATACAATGCAGAGCGGAATTTTGCTCAATCTGTAACATTATTGTCAAAACTCGCCTTCTGTCATTTTCTTTATATGGCTTGAGACCATAATTATTAATTACACTATGTTTTACCATATGGAAACACTGGCTATAGTAGTCTACTCTAATTAATGTAACTAGACCATTGAAACTTCACAGAAATCATTACCTGCCTAGGGCTTCTAAACACACAAAAGGACGACCCCTATCTTATCATCGGTTATTGGACGTCATTTTTACACATTTTAGAGGAAACCCGCTGCCGCCACATAGGCTACTCTTTTCGATAAGCACCAAGGGATCGTTTATATGCAATTTCCCAAAGACAGAACAGCAGATACCACGGCCTTTGATGAACCAGTTGTAGAGCACTGGTCGGAATGGAAAATAGCCCAAACTGCAGATAAGTCCACTGAGAAGGATCAATCTGATGGCCGACCACTTCAAAGGTGTGCATGCTACCGACTGAGCTACATCCCACTCCTGCAATGTTTTTAAAACATATTCAATAACCAATTTAATAACCCATTAACTGTACCATTCAGCAACTGGGAAATCCAGAAATTAACTTTTATTGAAACATCTTAATACAGAAAGTAAAGTTTGTTTTATTTAACAATGCCACTAGAGCACATTGACATCCTAATACAATGCTATAAGATAATATAAGTTTTAATTTACTATAAAAATCCCTTATAAATATTCAGAACTCTAATAATAATTATATAATTTCAATGATTCTAATCTCCGATAAAATCATCTTGGTCTAGAAGCATAAGACCATTCAGACTGGCCATTACAATATTTCTAGATTCTCTTTAAAAACAGGTGGAAGTTCTAAAAGTAATGAAAAATAGTCCATATGTCTGCTTTCTATTTGTTAATCAACTGCAGACTTTTCATCTGAAAGCCATACTGCATCCACAAAGAAATAAATCTAAATTTTATAGACATTTTATAATTGAAAGTGGGACTGAACAAACAAGAAATTACAGATGAAGTTGCAGGGGAGGGAATCACCCCTGTGTCTGGTGGCCAGCCACCCAATAAAGCGATCCCCTGCAGAGATATAATGGCCTTGTTGCTGCCATCTTTACAGCATGGAATAAAATATTTAGCATATACTAGGAAGTGTCAGGGGTTGAGTATTAACAGTGAGATCAGTGTGAGTACAAGGTGGGCTGACACCTGACTTTACGACTTGACACCGCACCAACATCAGGTGATCATCAAAATGACCATTATCATTAAACACACAAGCCATGTGGCCAGCAAACCACGCTTATTGCCGATCCCTGCTGGGGAGCACACGCTACACTTTAATAAGGTTAGGGTTCAAAGGATAACAGGGGAAAGGTTAATTTTATATTGTGATATTTGAAATTAGAAAAAATATACAGTATTAATCTTTATAGTTATCATGATTTGATAGGATGGTGTTATCACTGTTTAGATTCATAAGAAGATAACACTATTGATATTTATTGTTGGTATAGTGGACTCGTGTCTGACTCTAAACCGGACCCACACTAAATCAGAATCCTGTCAAAATGAGACAAACAATTTGGTCACAATGTGTCCATTTAGTGTAAATCTAACCTTTAAAAACAGGAAACCTCTAAAAACCAGACATTTTAATTGGTCCCGTGGGTATATAATTTACAATCACAATACCAGCTTTTCATTAATACAAATAGTTCTGCATCCATACATGTGATAAAAGAAACTAAAACAGTAGCAGACATACAACATATTTCCTTTTTAAACACAATAATTATGATTTAAATTAAACACTTAACTGTCATTTTTAAACAGATGAAAATGGTTGGTTCTATATTGCATATAAATATCTCAACAAAAAATAAATAAACATAGAAAAGAGAATGAAGGATGGAGAGAAGGAAGAAAGGATAAAAGAATTCAGTAGGAAGGGAGGGGAAGGAAGGATTGAAGGAGAGTGAAAAAAGGAAGAATTCAGGGAGAGGGGAAGGAAGGAAGTATGAAAGGAAGGAGGAATGGTAGAAGGATTTGGAAGGAAGAATTTGTTTGACCAGGCACACAGAGAGTTGTGTAGTAAACCCAATGTAAGTTATAACACATGTGTGTAAGAATTCACATGTTCACTGCACACACAGGCAGGAATTAGGAGTAAAAGACTTTCAGTAATATATTTGCACACTGAATGGAATTGTGAAAACACAAGTGTGGCGTGTGGGTGGCAATGAGTTGCATCAATTAGTCAGTGAATGTTAATTGAGTCCAGCAGGCCCCTACAGTGTGTGGTTATATGACTGGGATATAATCACATCATATACACACAATGGTGTAATCCAGTTTCATTCAATAACTCATTACATGACCGAGGTTAGTGTATCCCCCATTCAATAACACATTACATGATCAGGGTTAGTGTATCAGTAAATACATCCACACAGCAGACTATTTCCTCAGATGATGTAAGGGTTTTAAAACTGTTTCCATTCCAGCCTACATTACAACATTACATCAGATTTCCTTCATCCATAGAATTACATCCATGTTTATTGTTTGAGATTATAGAGTAGCAAGAGAGGTCTAAAATATGCAAATTATTTTGTGATCACAGTTAATAAAACAAAACTGGAATTTAATATAAAACCCAGGGTCAAAGAGACACGCTATTTTTTTCAATGCTTCAAATCTAGTTTGCTTTTACTGAGAGAAGACATTCTGTCTATCATATCTACTGAGTCAGACAAAGTATATAATACCTAGAAGACATAGTGTGTATCATATCTACCAATACAAAGTATACATATCCAGAAAATATATTGTGTACCTAGACGACATAGTGTATATCAAATCTACATACTGACTACATCTTTTCTGAAATGTCTGCAATACTCAAGGGTAAGTTATTTATATTTATCTTTTAAAAATCAGAATTGTTATTCATAATCTGAAGATGTTCCAAAATAACATACAATCTTCAACATGCTAGTGAATCAGTTTTAATTTCATGAAATGTCTGACGGAGAATAATGGTATTTCAGGATTCACAGCTTTTCACTGGATTTAAACAATCAGGCTTTGCCAGTAACTTAACATGTGAATGAGTAAAATATCAACCACAAACTTTTGACTCCACTGAAACGTACCACAGTAATTACTTAACTCGTTTGACAAACTGTATATTTACAATTACATAAATGTGTGTCTATATGATAACCCGGCAGTTTTGTACTGTGGGAGAGTGGAGGAAATGACAGATAATCACTTGCTAAGTGCATGTACCTGTAGAGATAATAGCACAGATAATAACACAAACAACAGGTAATGCACATAAGTGTGCTTATCTCACAGATTCCACTTCAAAGTGGCCTGGTGTTTGCCGGATCAGCACACAGATACAGCAATGTTATGAGGATTAGCGTTAATCCCACAAACAAGGAAAGGGCTCAGAATTAGGGACAAAAGATTGTTATGATGTTCCAAACAAAGCACCCATAATTATACTGATTAAAGTTAAAACAACTTGGAAATAAGTTTGTGTTGTGTACAAATCTCTTTTAAATCACATTAGTGTACTGAATTCTCAATTTTTTTAAATCAAATAGATGTTGTACTGAATTCTTAATTTTAAATCACACAGAACCTGTACTGAATTATCCATTTTCCTCATCGGGTGGGATCTAGCTCAATGGTAGAATGCTTGCCTCAGATCGTTGGGTTGAAGGATCGAATCTACCTGATTGACCCATTCTCTGATTGAGGTTTTATCCATCCCAAAATCAGTGCTCCACAACTGGACATATATATGGGATGATGCATATAACAGTTACAGATCCCTGCACCCTACACTCCTCTGTATTGGACAATGAGTCATAATGTCCAGTTGATACTAGCTGTTAGTTATACTACACAATAAATGTAACTCATCATCTTGGGCACACATCACCAACACAATCATGCAGTTTGGGCTATTTTCCATTCCACATCATAACAAAGGCATTAAATGCTCTCCAGTCTGTGGGGAAAGTGCATAAAAACATCCCTTGCTACTTACCGGTCTCCGTGGCCGAGTGGTAAGCTATCAGACTTAAGGCTGGTAGGTACTGAGATCGAATCTCTCAGTCGAGGC
>JAUTWP010163420.1:0-10986 GCA_033042655.1 Cyathermia naticoides
CATAATTAGAATGCTCATGAAAAAAATCCTGAAGTCTGATGTTGTTGATGCTGCAGAGGGATCCAAGTTATTTTCCATTGATCTGGATGATAAGAAGATATATGTCACATATTCCAAACTAGAGTTGGGATTTTCTGCTGAAAAAGCATTAAAGAATGCAGTCAAAGAAAAGTGTGTGAGTGATAAACAAGTTATGGAGTTCAGAATGGAGTGCCGTGTTTTCATTGTGAAATTGTTAAATAAATTGCTAGAAAAGTGCCCTGTAACCTATTCTCTTGTGAGGAATCTATCAATGCTGAACCCAAAGGAAATGGTGTCAAGTAGCAGTCTGTGTAAATCTAAGTTAAAACGTACGCTAGCATACTTAGTAAGTTGCAACAGGATTCTGGAAAGAGACTGTGATGAAATCATCAGACAGTATGAACAGTTCTTGGAGAACATTCCCTTGATTGGTTCTGACAAGTTTTCAGAGTTTAATCCCTATGAAGACAGATTAGATGATTTTTTCTGCCAGCATATGTCTGGAGATGAATATGCTAAAATTATGGGTGTTGTGAAAATGTGTTTAGTACTGTCGCATGGACAAGCTGCAGTAGAAAGAGGGTTCTCAGTGAACAAAGAGGTGGAGGTAGAGAATTTGCAAGAACAATCACTTGTTGCTCAACGATTAATTTGTGACTATGTCAAATCTGTTGGTGGTGTTTTGAATGTTCCCATTACAAATGAACTACTTCAAAGTGCTTCCTTTTCAAGACAAAGGTACGAAGCATACCTTCAGGAACAAAAGGACAAAAAGAAAACAGAGTCAGAGAAAAAGAAGAGAAAACATCTAGAAGATTCTATAGAGGAACTAAAACAGCAAGTTAAACAAGCAAAACTAGACAAAGAATCCCTGACTAAAACAGCTGATGAATACTCCATTAGGGCAGAGAAAGAAAGGAACCTGTCATTTGTAACAAAATCCAATTGTTTAAGGGAAAGGGCAAAAGAAAAGATGGCATTTTCTCTTGATTTGGAAGTTAAATTGAAGCATAAACTCGAGGAATTAAAGAAATAAAGGTTTGTGTTCACATGAAAATGTCCCTAAATTTTACTTACATTGACCCTAAAAGTCCCTAAAAAGACCCTAAATTTATGTTTGAAATTTCTGTATGAACCATGATATAGAAATATAGGAACAATTTTTACGATGCTGAATTAGCTGTTTTAAAAATATACGAAACTGTTCAAACAGTACTATTTTCAGACGATAATGTGCTACGTGACTTAATCTTATTTTTTAAAGTGTGTCACCGCATAATACAAAGCGGTATATAACAGGTATATTAATAATATATATAATATTAGTAATTTATTTTATTTTCGGTAATGTATCTGTTTGATAAAAGTTTCTTTTTCAAATCATTATGTACTACACTGGTACAACATTCTTTGTTTTCAGTTTAAGTCATCACTGCCATACATTCCTACTGGAACTGAGGACTTTAGTTATGTTTGGTTGTTCATATTAACGTACACATTGTAGTAACGTATCTGTTGTTAATCTTGTGTAAATTATTAAAACCTTTCTTACTTATATTGTCATCACTGAATAACTAAACATAACTTGGTATGCCTCTTGTAAAACTTTCTATGGGCAAAACGATTCAAAATATTGTAATTAAATACTGACTAACAATTACATTAATTAATTACTGCCCATCAACATTTGGTCACGTATCTGTTGCGAACTTTGGAGACGGACATAAAACCTAGAAAATTGTATTTCAGATAACTAAATAATAGAGATTTTAATATGCACACGTGTGATGTGTGTCATTTAATAATTAATGCTACTGATTATCACCTTGTATATTTATTGT
This sequence comes from Cyathermia naticoides, assembly GCA_033042655.1. Taxonomy (NCBI): domain Eukaryota; kingdom Metazoa; phylum Mollusca; class Gastropoda; order Neomphalida; family Neomphalidae; genus Cyathermia; species Cyathermia naticoides. Next base: position 1,863 of record JAUTWP010163420.1, read on the forward strand.
CACATGCTTTGTTGTGGGGGTCAACTTGCGACATACGAAAATGATGTTTTGAAGGTTATATGTCAGTATTTTTAACAGTTGAAACGGGAATAAAATAAGCAAAGTGAGTGTTTAACTTTTTATGCACCTTTGATCTCCGTCAATGTATTGCTTGTATAAAAATTACAATTCATGCATTTAATTTTGCAAGAGCATATTATAGACTGTAAAACTGTACTTTAGTGGAGATTGAACCTATCAGGCTGTAATATTTGTATTTTAATGTTAAAACCCCCACTAAATTTTCCTATTTTTTACATTGGAAATACATTCGGAAACATTTGTGACACTTAGACTCGTCATTGCCCCCCCATAAATGGAATTTCTGGATCAGCCACTGGAATATTATCAGTAGTAAGAAGTTTTATAAACTTTACATATAATTTATAATTGAGAATTACATGGCTTATATAAAGAACTTCCTTAACGACACACCAGGTATCACATCAAGTACATGTTTGTAGGAGACGGAGTCAAGAATGAAGTGGAAAAGATCATTCGCAATTTTCGTCCAGCTTTGCAGCTACGACTGCGTTTCATTTCACACATAAACGTCGAGGAGGTTTCTTCATAAAACAATGGATGATGTGTTTGAATGATGGTTGCTATGAAACAATGGATGATGGGTTTGAATGATGGTTTCTTCATAAAACAATGGATGATGGGTTTGAATGATGGTTTCTTCATAAAACAATGGATGATGTGTTTGAATGATGGTTGCTATGAAACAATGGATGATGGGTTTGAATGATTGTTTCTTCATAAAACAATGGATGATGTGTTTGAATGATGGTTTCTTCATAAAACAATGGATGATGTGTTTGAATGATGGTTTCTATAAAACAATGGATGGTGTGTTTGAATGATGGTTTCTATGAAACAATGGATGTTGTATATTTTGTGGTCAAGCAATGAATGTTGGATGTAAGGAGGGCAAACAATGGATGGTGTACTTGTGGTGGGTCAGTTTTCTTGTGAAACAGGATGGTGATTCCAGAAGCTTGGTAAACAATGACACGGAGGAATGCTCTTATGTCATGGGGATAAGCACAAAAATTACAATCTGAACAAATGGTATGTTCAAAAACATATCTGCACAGTTAGGATAGAATCCAATGATGTAATCCTAGCAAATTGTTACATCAGAACTCTTGACACAATGCAGCTGCATGCTTGGTACTGTGTAGTTGATGATGGTAAACTGCTACACTGCCAGTGGCATCGTTAAACAAAACAAACTTTACTTTACTGCTACACCAAGGTGACAAGTTGTGAGATGATGAGATTCCGGTGTAATTAACTATGACAATTGACAATGCTGTGGTTTAAACCACAGTTTTTTTTATGATCTGCTTTATTTTTACCATGAACACAATTGTAATTAATTTTTTCTGTATTGTTAAAAATATTAATTGTGTACTAAAAATAAAGTAAATGTATAGAAACTATTGCAGTGTTATCTGTATTAGCATGGTTTAAAAAAAAGTGTAAATTAATGACACTTGTATTATAGTGACTGCTTATTGGGTTGAAATGAGTTGACAGTGTTCATAATATCCATTGATTGCAGGGGAAGCGGAACAGCTCAAACGGTAGCATGTCTGCCTGTGAAGAGGTCTGTCCTCGGATCAATCCTCATTGGACCAATTTACAGTTTGGCCCATTTCTCGTTCCAACTAGTGGCCTATAGCTGGTTCATCAAAGGCTGTGGTGTTTGCTGTCCTGTTTGAGAGAAAGTGCAGCATATAAAATACAACATGTTGCTTATTAGAAAGAGAAGCAGTGGTTTTCTTTTTAAAAAACCCTGTCACAATGACTATATGTTTGATGTCTAATAACCAATGATTAAATAAAAGCAATCAATGTGCTCTAGTGGTGTTATTAAATAAAAGAAACTTTACTTTATTAATGAAACAAGAACCAGTTATAAAGAAGGTATTTTTTATTAAAAGATAATATACAAATAGTAAATATCACATTTACATTCGTGCTTTAAGATAGTAACTGAGCAATAAAACCACAAAAGAAAAACACTAAAAATAAATATGAGTTGCTCACCCCATGATTTAGATTTGTTTTTACATCCCTAATATCCCCATTTCTAATAAAGGTAAATTTCAACAAATAAAAAAAATTGTTAATTAAAGCATGAAATTTCAGAACTGTAGACAATGTAAAAGTGGGGTGGTGGGAAGGTATACATATAAATAATATAAAATACATTAAAAAGTGAAAATACTCTTCATTTTGTATTTGTTTTTAATACACAAACAGATTTAAAAAAAACTGATTTTATAAAAGTTGGGACAATAGGCACCTTACCCCACCTCCCGACTTTCTAACTGAACCTGCATGATTTTTAAACAGACATGAATGAACTGTTACAAATGCAAAAAAAATTAATGTTTCATCAATAAATCCTTATTGTCACCATATAGTTGCATTATATATACAATTAATTTCAACTTTCACATTGTCATGGTGCAACCAATACACATAATATTCTAAACTATTAAAAATGTTGAGAGAAATCTATTTTCAGGTTATTTAAAGGAAAATGTACAAATGACAAACATCATAAAAATGTGTTACATATTTACAATCAACTAAATATACATGTATATATTATATAAAGAAAAAAAGAAAATGGTTTGCCAATAATAAATTTACAGCTGACATATTCCTCTGTCATGTTTAAATTATGTATATCAATTCAATTTGTCACATAACAATTATATAAAAAAAATAACATTTACATAATCATTAAATGTATATACTATGAAAAGACATCACCTATTTTTGTGCAGATATGTTGTTTTTAAGCAAATTATTAAAACAACTTTACAACTTATTTCATGTTTACATTACTATGCTATCATTATTATAATTTGAAATATTCAGCAATTTTAATTTTATTATTTATTATTTGTTGAAAAGAAATAATGAAACATTTTCTAAGTGGTGCATTTTCATAGTGAGTATATATTTAGTATAAAGGGAATTTTGTTTAAAGGGAATTTTATATGGGAACCAATTGTAATTGTACCTAAAACCTTTGGTCAATGTATTTTTTATTTTATATTATAAACAATTATTTATAAAGTACTTTTGATATAATCTTCAACAAATCTATTTGAGTAATTGATAAACACCCATGACCCCTCAGCACCACCCACCCCAACAAAACAAACACACACATAATAATTATGAATTTAAATAATTTTATGATACCTGATGCTACTAAATCATATCCATAAAGCGATCTATTAGTATGACATGACTGAGTAAAACAGAACAAAAAGGTTTTGACTGAGATAATTCATGATGTAAAAGTCATGATTGATCTAAGGAAAACAATTTTAATAACAGAATTAATTAAAACATTCAATGAGATTCAATGCAAATCATTAGGTGCAACAACAAGACCTAGCACATAGATGATAACAAAACATTTCACATACAAAAGTAGCAGAAAAATAAATAAATGAAGATTTACGAGTAGAAGTATTCATGAAGTAAAATTAACCTAGTGCTATCTAAAAAAAAAAAAGAAAGACTAAAGTTTGACCGACCCAACACTTAGTTTATTAGAAATGAAATGAAATGTGCAACAGACAGAAAATTTAAAAAGTTAAAAACATTGTTAGTAATTTTTTTTATTTTAAGCCAAAGTTAAAAGCATTGTCAGTAATTTTTATATTTTCAGCCAAATTTAAAAACATTGTCAGTCATTTTTATATTTTCAGCCAAATTTAAAAACATTGTTAGTCACTTTTATATTTTCAGCCAAATGTAAAAACATTGTTAGTCACTTTTATATTTTCAGCCAAATTTAAAAACATTGTCAGTCATTTTTATATTTTCAGCCTATGCCACAGATGTTCGGTTAAGTGTAGTGTTAGTTTCCAGAGGTTGCTATCTTTGGAACCAATAAATTTCATTTGGACCATATAAAATGTACGGGCAACCAAGAGATGATGTTGGGCAACCAAAAGATGATGTTGGGCAACCAAGAGATGATGTTGGGCAACCAAACATAAACTGCTGGTTGCTCATTGGGCATCCAATAGGATTTCAAATTTGATATATATGTACCGGGTACATGTATTTCAGTGCTTACTGTTTTGGCTCTATTGTTTTAATTAAAAAGATGTATTAAATAAAAACATGACATAATTTTAGGCATAAAAGAGGTAGAAATTATTTGTCATGTAAAACAGCATACCTATGACTAGTCCGCCTATTTAAACTGTCTGTCTCTATTTTGGTGGACAATATTATAAAAAACATGCACACTTCAGTTAATACTAGTTGGTAGCTGATCCAGAGGGTCTAGAAGCTCTCCCCCTATTGAACACATACTGTAACCTTCAATTACTTTTAATTATATACTAGAATTTTTCCTGTCCTATTCACTCAGAAAATGTCAGAATGTCATTTCAGAGCACCAAAATTAAAACATTCAGCTGGAGGGCACCTCTTCATGCCTGCAGTGCTTGCTATCATGGTCTTCACCCATTACATTTAGACTCCCCACCCAGCTCCAAACAAACCACTGCCCACATACTATTTCAGAAATCTGCATATACTAGTAATGTGAACTTGAAGCTTGACATCTCAAATGAATGTGTATAATATATACTGAGGGGCAAAAGAAATTTTACACTGACTTTGATTGATAAAAAGACCTGTCAATACCATTCTGGACATTTCAGGTAATCTGTATAAATTAGTGAAGTATATTTCAGGTAAAATGTATTACCTGATTTTTTCAGCTAATATACATATTACCTGAGTGAAACAGGTAATATACATATTACCTGAAAAAATCAGCTAATATACAACATATTACCTGATTATACAGATTAACTGTAACATATATACATATTCAAAAGCTATATACATATAAAAGTGTACTTACATAATTAGATAATGTACAATATTCTTAAAAGCAAAGGTTTAAATAATATAGCATGCATAAATTATTATTTCTTAATGATTATCAAACAAACATATTCCTCTAAAAATAACCTAACAATTAACATGAACACAAAATGATATTTTAACAGAATTCTCTAATGACTATGGGGCAAGCAATACTGTGGCAGATAGCAAGTAAAACTAAAAACATGACCACTACCAAAAGCTATAAAATAGGATTTGAAGAAAGTGGATTTCTTGCAAATTTTAAATCATTACCAACATTATCAATTACAAAAGAAATCATGGATACACAAATAATCATCATTTCAGAATATTTGACTCGGTCACCCAGGTCTCGAAATTAATGGTGGCAAGCGGAGATTGCCACTGGTTTTGCATAAATTGCCATAGGCGATGTGCTTCACTGGTGACATTTTTTGGCCATGGCAAAATAACTTCTGTTATTTTTATTTGTTGCAAAAGTTAAGTTTTAACAAATTGCTGTAGGTTGAATCATAATTGCCATATGAGTCTTTCACCCATGGACAATTATGTTCAAAATTGCGGTGGTTTACAAATTCTTAAATTCGAGCCCTGGTTACTTGCAGATATTCATGCTGGTCATACTGTCATAAATACTTAATTAATACGTCTGCTATTACCAGTAATGCTCAATTTGTGACAGTAAAAACCAGCATGAATGTCTGAAAAATATTCTCATACAAATTAGGAATGCCCTAACTGAATGGTACACATTGAACACATTTTAAAGTTAAACATATTAAAAATAAATCATTACATACAAGCAGTACAGTAGTAAGAAAAATAACATTCAAATATGAAGAGGATACATTTGTACAGATAATGAAAATAAATGCAGTGCTTATATTGCAGATTTGATGACATCAGTTTGTGGTGACAAGACAAGAATTTATTACACTCAGGCCGTAAACTACGGCATACGAAGACATGTTTTACAATGGTAGGACAGAATTTAACAAGAGCAAAATAATGATAATAATTATAATAGTAGAAAAACAAAACAATGTCATGCTAAATTGATTTTCAGATTTCTATTATAATTGTGAAATGAGTAAATCTTTTATATCAAGTTTATTAAACTTTACAAAAACTTTTAATGTCATGTCACATATAGCAAATAATTCTAAGTTCTATCTTTATTTTTTAAAAGAAGAGGAGCATTCACACTTTATAAAACCTTTAATGTAATGTTCCATCCATAGTAATTTCAAGTTATATCCTTAAAAGAGCTGACTTGCGTTTTCAAACATTACCAAAAACTTTAATGTCATGTTACAGTAAGGCCAAACTTTTTTTTAGGATTACAGATTTTTTGGAAGAAGTTTAGGTCGGAGGACAGAAAAAAACAAAAAAACAATTCACCCAATTCCTTTTTTTATTATATTTGTATTACGAATGTCCCTACCTGTGCTTTTAGACTAGAGAATAGTTCACAACAGCATTTCTAAACCAGATAGGAGGGAATCGACGCTTAAACTTTTATTTATTTTGTATTTCCCGACAACGCCACTGTGAAAAAAAGTGTGGCCTAAATAACTCCTATAATAATTCCAAGTCATATCCTTACTTAAAAAGCTCATTTGGGAGCTGTGGTACAACACAATTCAATAAAATCAGGTGTTTTTAACACAAAACTAACAGTGTGAGTGTGACACATTGTAGTTGCGTATGTCCCCGTAACAAAATATAATCTTACAACAAACAGTAAAATTATATTATAAAATTTCAAACTGTATTGTAACAAAGCATATATATTTTTAAAACATAGGTATTTGAGAACATTATCATTTATATAAGCACAACAATGTCCCCTAGTACATCAACTTCACTCAGTAAATTACATTGGTTGTATGCCCTTGATGGATATACCTTGTTGCTAACTACTGGTGAATGAATGTCACCAAGTGTATAAAGTACCTAATACTCTCAAACCTACTCAAGCGACCACCCGTCTTCAAAGGTCACCTTTATTTTTTCCCAAATCAGCTAATTTCGTACAATATAATCTGTTTTAAGCAGCCTTCTGTCTTAAGAGCCCACATCCCTTTGGTGGCTGGTGAAGATAGGTTTGACTGTACTGTGTATCTTACAGAGTATTATTGCAAGTTAATACAGAATACCTATAACCACATATCATAACTTCATCACAAACATGTAGGAAGAACAGAATGTTATGAAAATAAACTACAGAGTTTAAATAAACTCAAATCTGCAGCTGTACAGTTGTGTAATACATTCTATGTATAACCATTATCAAGGAACTCATCCACCCACCAAGAGGAAAATGTCCATCTCAGAATTTTAAAATTAGTGCTCTGTCTAAACCAGCATTTGTCTAATCCAGATTTCTGTGTAAACCAGCAGGATTTCAAAGTCCCATCCACCTACTGGATAAATTTTTACTAAACTGGCACTCTGTCTAAACCAGCATTTGTCTAAACCAAATTTATGTGTAAACCAACATGATTTCAGTCCCATCCATCTACTTAACAGTAATAACACTGGATAAAATCTGTCTAAAACCAGCACACTGTCTAAACCAGCATATTTCGTTGGTCGCAAATGTTGGTCCACTGTATATATTGTTCAATATTTTTTGTCAATTGGTGAGACTCTCTCCCACACCTGTTCTGCTTTTAAAGAGTTGAACCGTCATTCTGGAAGCTATATACAGGCATGATCACGCAATTGGGGCAGCAGTTGTCTAAATACTAATAGAGTTTGGAATGACATCCGGGTCTAAAAACGTGAACTGAGGATTTCTCGTCTCGTTCCGCTCCTTAATAATCTTGCTTGCTTGACGAAGATCTTTGCGGAATCTGAAGAAGAAATAACATTTTCAAATGACATTTTAACATTTTTGTAAAACACATCTTCAACTGTTTCAAAAATCAAACCAATCACATGAACTGTGAGTGAGTGAATATTTAGTTTAACATTGCTGTGAGAATCTTTCACCCATTTGTGATGATTAAACATTTATTAATATAATGATATGATATTAAAACAGATTAAAAATGAAGCATGAAAAACATGCCAAAAAAGGATGATAAAAATTAAGCATATACAGTAAATTATAATATATAAACAGTAATATAAAAATTTCCGTAGTCAATTTTCTTTTAAAAAAGGTAAGATTTTTTTGTCCAAGGATCTGAGTAAATAAATGTTTACAGTTAGGTGATGAATAAAACCTCAAGCGCTGGTTTGAAAAGTCTACACAATCAAGTAAAATATACCTGACTGATATCCTCATCACAACCAATACCCCTAGGCCTATCCTCGCCCAATGTGTGCCCAATCCGACATCGTCGCATGACTATTTTCACTTCCATGTATTATCAAGTTTAAGTCCCTAATGAAATAAGTTTCTTTTGTCACTTGTTAACGCTTGTGGCAAAGGAAACTTATTTCACTCAGGACTTAAACTTGATAATACATGGAAGATCGTTTGATATCCTCTATTTCTAATGTTATCCTATTGTTGACAAACTCATCACTTACCGACATGGTGAGTACCACGGAGAGCGTTCTTGATAGTATTCAACCGTGTCATTATCACCCTCCATCTGGCATTGACGTTATCAAACTCGGCAGACTCACCTGGCAGCTGCTTCCTGATGTCTTCTCCAAGAAAGATGTTCTGCAGATTCAAGAAAAACAATCATATATGATGTCCTTCAATTTCACATAAATAGGAACCTTTAAATAACAAGACCGGGCTAGCAGAAACTCACTTGTTTCCGTTAAGTTTGACCATGCTTCGCTCACGACTTTTTCCTCTTCCGGATGCAGTGGATGGATAAAACCATAAACTGCGCCCAGGAGAGGTGTCTGCTATAACAGCCTGGCTCTGAACGTAGACGCTAAACACCATGGACTGACATGACCTGACGGGGGTTCCGGGACGCGGTGGATGGATAAAACCATAAACTGCGCCCAGGAGAGGTGTCTGCTATAACAGCCTGGCTCTGAATGTAGACGTTAAACACCATGGACTGACCTGACAGGGGATCCGGGACGCGGTGGATGGATAAAACCATAAACTGCCCCCAGGAGACATGTCTGCTATAACAGCCTGGCTATGAACGTAGATGTTAAACAGCATGGACTGCCTTGA
>JAUTWP010163431.1:0-10984 GCA_033042655.1 Cyathermia naticoides
TTTATTACGTCAAATACGGTATTTTTAAATCTTGGGTCAGAATTTATGCAGCTTGTTTTTGTTACATGCAAATGTGTAAGAAAAAACACGCTTCATAAATTTAGCCCTTATTCTAGTTGTGAGTTTAAACAAGTTTTAAATTCATTTAATTTCAAATTTACTGATTTAGGAGAGCTTTACTTTTGTGAAAGTGTGATCTTTGTGTGGTATATATTTATGATTTGACTTTCACATTTAGTTGTTTGTGAGAAATTAAAACATCTATGACATTCATTCTTGTATTATTAAATTATGCACGTTCAGTTCTATTTTGATTTCTTTTACTATCAATTTTTTTTAAATTAAATTTTTTATAAAGCATGACTTTAGATTCTTCAGAATTTGTGTTCTTTGATCAATAGTGATTTAACATGATATTAAAGTACTTTTTTACTTCAACAGGAGAACAAAAGTCACTATCGCACCATGACAAAAACACGTACCTACATGAAGGATGGAGTGGTAGTCACCACCACAACTTCCAAAGTGGTTGCAATAGGAGAAAATAATAAAATGAAAGAAGAGCATAATCTAAGGTAAGCTTGTATTTTAATTTAATTGTCTTGTTTGCAATATGTGCTGGGTAGAATGTTTTACGTAATCCCAGGTAAAAACCATATATCTTAATTTAATTGTCTTGTTTGCAATATATGCTGGGTAAAAGGTTTTACTTGGTTCCATCACCAAAGGTGTTCAAGCATGCCCTCGGTACTGTCTCTGACATCAACTGTTACCCTACCAAGCGAATGAGATTTAAAATATTTACAACTTCAGCCTTTATAGAACTTGTCCAAATACTAAAAAATTTCAAGCATCCCTCCCCGATACCTTCTCTGACATGACCAGTTACCCAAACCAGGAAATGATATTTGAAATATTTACTTCAGCCTTTATTGTTATAGAACTTATCCAAATATTAAAAATGCCAACATTAATCTCCAGAGGTGATCATTTTAACCATTTCAATATTTATGCATGCCCACATTCAATTAATACATTCACTGGCAATTCTTTGGAAGTATTTCTTCCTAAAGTCTTGGAATGGTCATGTCAGATGTAGTGTACATGATGGGCATCATTATTAAATGATGACCAATGCCAGCACCTAATAGATGAAAAGTGTTGAAAATCTATGTAAGAACATTTAATGAAGTTAAATACACACACACACACACACGCAGACACACACACACCACCACCACCACCGCCCGCCCCCAAGGTTTTATATCAAATTTGATTAATTAGACGAGATCTTCTTTTGTTTTCAGTTTCAGGAGAAATGTGTTTAATTCAATTTGTTTATTATAAAAAAAAAATTATAAAAAAAATTTGATCTATTTTGTATATAATACATTCCTCAATCATAATTAATATTATGGTCATATTTTTAAACTTAGTTTTTATGTGTTTTGTCAATTAAATTAGTTTTTTTTGTTCCAGGTTTTTTAAGCATATTTTGTAAGCTACTGTAAATCATGAAATTAATGTGATCCTATTATTAATCCGAAAAAATGCAAGTCCATGTTGTTTGCATTAATAATATGACGCATTTATTTCTATGTTGATTAACGCATAAAAATAATGTTGTCTAAATTTAATATCTTAGTGAAAACACTAGATAAACAAATGTGCTGCAATATTATTGACTGGTCACCAGTCGTATATCGCGTGCCACTGTGTCTATAATAACTTGAGAAGTCTGCTAAGGAAGAAAATCAGTGTTGTGTGTGTATAAAGAAGCCAGTCTTCTCCAAGACATTATCCCAATTGAATTAGGAAGCTAAATGTAACACATGGAATAACCTGGTTTATTCCCATTCCCATATATTCTGTCTTCTTTGATCCCTATCCTATTAAAACCTAGGTATTTAAATTATAAACTTACCAATCGTGCCAAAAACAACCATAGTTTATGTTCTTGAAAACGTTGGGGCCATGACTGAGCCTATCCTGATAGCTGGGTACATTTTTATCACTATGGTGTCATGAATAACTTCAATTTGTAGAGATTACTATGCAGTCTAAATTAGTCCTATACAAAATGAGCAATGGTTAATTTATAACAAGTGTTGCTAAACAAAATTTCTAAAACAAAATATTCTTTGAAGAAGTCGATTTGAAGTTTTCAAGGATACATTATACCAATTTCTTGTTTTATTGTCAAAAATAGTTTTTGTTTTGTTTTAATTAGGTTTAATGAAGATGTTTAGAATCTACTATTACATGTATATGGTTTTAAATTAACATTGTTTAACTCAACGAAACCTGTCTATATGAAGATGCACCAATGTCACACACAGACATCAAAAGAATGATCTTTTGACACACATGAATAAATTCAGAAGACTATTGATTTGATGGTCAAAGGGGCATGACTAATATGCTTCAGTGACTGCCAATCACTGAAGTGTAGATCTGGATCATTTGTAACGGCTGTCCATACCATCCATGGTCAGGTCATGTTGTTTAACGTTTACGTTCAGAGCCAGGCTGTTATAGCAGATGCCTTCCATGAATACACTAACTGTTAAAATACAGTTACAGTTGCACATAACTTAGAAAAAGCTGGTGATCATGATCTCTTTATCTGATACTGATAGTGCAATAGTTATCTTTCTTTTATATGTTGAACAAATACAATAAAATATCTATTAGGATTGAATCTGTTTTTTCTTTTTGTTTAAAAAAATATCTACTATTACTAACCTTTACTCCCCTCTATTTGTTATAATTATATGAATTGCCTTTATATCTTTTGTTTTTAGATATTACTTTTTTTAATTACCAGTTAACTCTTCTTTTTAAAAAAATTAATTATCATTACCCACAGAAAAAAAAAATCTTTAAACATAATTATATGTGCCTTAACTTGTTATAATAATAATAGTCACTCATTACTAAAATCCTTGATCCACCCTGGTACATGTAATTGTTATCTTAACAATAATTTTAACATTAAATTATTGATTAAATTTACATTCAAAATTCATATTTTTCTAGTTACTACTTTAGTATTCTTTCCTATCTAAAATAATGTGTATAAAAAAGGTTTGTGTTAAAATGATAGAAATCTGACAGTAAAAGAATGTTAAAATGATTTATACATACATATGCCTTGGTTCAGCTTGTATATAAAAGCTTGAGTTCCATAATTGTATGTTTACGTGGTTGGCTGGTGTATCAAATTGTATTGCCTGGGTGAAACACTCAGTCACCCATGAAGATGTATGTCTTTGTTCCGGGTGGGAATCGGTAGGCCAGCATGAAGGCTGTCATGTTACAAGTGGTTTTACTAACTTAAAATGGATTTTGATGAAACTGAAAGCGATGATATACTGCGGTAAGAAGAGATTTTGTATCAGTATTAATACAGTCAGCTTTATCTCAAATGCATTCAATATTGTAACAACATTCAATTATGCCAATGTTGAATTTTCTAACAAACATTTTCCAAAGTATTTTTCATATGTATAACAAATTCCATATAAAAAGATTGGCTTTTTTAAAGATTCTTGACAGTATAAAGTTAATCTATTTTTAAATACTTTTTTATGCTATTGGCCTCATGGATAATAAGTACTGGGTTTGAATCTCAGTTGAAATATGGGATTTTAAATTTTCAGTACCATCTCCAACACAGAGTAATTACTCCACAATGTTAAATGTGTAAGTGTATAACTTTTGAACTAACCACTGGTCCACAACGTGTATTCTTCAAGCAATGAGCATAGTTTTCCTTCTAATGCTAACATTAACCTATAGGCAGGAATATATATTGTATGCCTAGGACATGGTGCTTGAACATTAATTGAATATAAGCATGGAAATAAGTTCAACCACCACAACTGGTTCATCAAAGGCTGTGGTATGTGCTGTGAAAAAGTGCATATAAAAGATCCCTTGCTGCTTATCGAAAAGAGTAGCCTATGTGGCGGCAGCGAGTTTCCTTCTAAAAAGTGTCAAATTTACCATATGATTATTATGAATGATGTCTAATAACCGATGATAAGATAAAAATCAAACAAAACAAACTTTACTTTAAGTTCAACCATTCAAGAGCTATCAAGAACTAGAAGAAATGTTGAAAAAAAGGCTACATTTATACGAACACATAAACATAGTGGATTCTTGTCTAAACCACATCCAACAGGGATAAAAGTACATTAGTTTAGACAGTTCCAGGTTAGATCCGACACCAAATTGCTAGCGTGCATGTTTGACCAGCGATACCATTACACATTCAATACAGACATTAATTATCACATCTGTATCTTTTTACTGCCTGTTCGATGAGAAGATTTCACTTAATTCACTTAAATCACAAATAAGGAACAGCTGTTGATGGACATGGTGATATTATTTAATATTGGTTACTAAGGCATTAACTAATTCTTTAGCTGCTATTGTTGCTGACCTCTAGAGTTCTGCTGCTTAGTCTTGAAAAAGATTTCGGTTAATTCAGTTGATGGTTGAGGGATTTAGAGATCTCTTTCCTTGCTACAATACAGCCAATCAATCTATAGTGGACAGTGGAGTTTTGCCATTAGGTTGGAAATACTGCAAATTTACTCTGTGAATTACTTCAAATTTACTTTGTGAATTACTATTGACATTGGCTACTGTTTCTGTCATCAGATTAGAATTTCATTACACTTTATACAACCTGAGTGTGAAATTTGACATACATTTTGATTCAATGTTAATTTTATTTTCAAATTAGGTAAATATTGTTACCAATACTGTTCTTACCATCTTTTGACATTTTGCATATGTTAAGACTAAATCTAGATCAGTAGATGCTATTTGTAACATGTTGGGGGAAAAAAGGTCTCAAATTATTCTCAAATCCTGATGCCATTTTTTGAACACAGATTATGGTAAAAAGGTTACCAGTAGCAGGATGCTAATTGACAAGTGAAATAGATTTAGTTGTATTAACAGTGTATTTGTATGTGACAGATATGAAAGATCACTTGATTTAAACAGAACAATTGTAAAGTAAAGTTTGTTTTGTTTAACGACACCCAGAACAATTGTACATCATGGCCACAAAACAAAACTAGAACATATATTCAGAAGGGTTAAATATTCTTTAGATATTACAACTTTAACAAAAATATTTTAACAATACAGTCAAACCTGCTCAAGCGGCTACATATATTAAGCAGCCACCTGTCTTTAAAGGTCACCTTTATTTTCTCTCAAATATAGTACTATATTACCTTTATTAAGCAGCCATTTGTCTTAAGAGACCACTTTTTATTACAACCTTGGGTGTCTTCTTAAGACAGGTTTGACTGTATGTTTTTGCTTTTTCATATTAAATACTATAGACAATACTATACACAATTCTAAACCTACATTTTTGTTATATTTAGTTTAAATAGTGTTTATCTATATTGGATTATTAACGTCTGCTTCATTCTATACAGTACTTGTATCTTTAGTCAGAATTTGACCCATCTTGACCCTGACCGGTTCATCCCATTCTTTATCCAATTTGCAGCATCCCATCATGAGGTATTATAGCAAAACTAGATTGATTTATGCCAGATCTATGTATTTGCTCTGCCTTTATGCAAGACGGTAGACACAAATAATAGCATATAGAATCAATACAGTCCAATTTTGAGGAGCAATCGCTCTGTATTAATTTTCATCTCGGTGAGTGCTGTTATGATTGTTATGACCCGGAACAATTTTAATAGCATGAATCATTTGGCCCCTAGCTATTGGTGAAGAGGACCTCTTGAGAGCTGTGTGTATGTTCTGTATGTTCACCCAGACAGATTACAAGGGAGAAAGAGAGTGGGATGTAGCTCAATCGATAGTGTGTCCACCTTTGAAGTGGTTGATCATCAGATCAATCCTTATCAGTGGACCCATTTGCAGTTTGGGCTATTTTCCATTCCATTCAGTGGTCAACAACTGGTTCATCAAAGGCCATGGTATGTGCTGTCCTGTCTTTGTGAAAGTGCAAATAACAGACCCCTTGCTGCTTAATGGAAAGAGTATCCTATGTAGTAGCACCAGGTTTCCTCTAAAAGAAATCTGCCATCATAAAATAAAACAAACTTTACTTTTTTTTCTTGAGAGCTGTGTAAGCCAGACTGACTACCAGGAAGAAAGAATACTGGATTCTTATACACAATGTTTTTACACCATTTCAAAATGGAAATATGGATTCGCAGTTTGATTTCAAAGATAATTGCTTGTTAGTGAATTAATAAGCAATGCATTTGGAAAAATCTAATGGAGGAAACAGAAAAATAGAGTTATACAAATATCAGTCTTGTATGCAATCAAATATTATTATCTTTAAAAAATATATTATCTTTTTTTTATAAGCATTACATAAACATTTTCCAGATATTGACTGAAAGTTTGTATTCATGACTAAAAACCTCATTTGTCATTCATCCTTATGAATGCAATTTGTACGTCATTAAAATATTTTTTTTCAGCTTTAAGAGTTTTAAGGACATTTCTGAAGCTAAAAATGTTTATTATTGATTTTAACATTCTATTTCATGATCAAGATATATGGTTGCTGAAGTGCCCATAAAATAACCTCATATTGATTGTGGTGTAGACAATTTTTTTTTTATTTTATGTTGAAAGTTTTGTGACTGGTTTAAAATCAGTTTCATTGATACTTGCCAATTTATAAATGTTGATTTGTTGTGCGAATACATGCAAATGCAAGGATTGGGTCTTCTGTTAAGCTTAAATGGATTGTTTCGATTTTGCTTTAAACAAAGTGTTGACAAAATAAATGTTATGATGTTTATAAATACTGGACAAAGTTAAAATGTTTTATAAATATAGGCCCTGTTATCACCTCATGTTCATAAAATATAGCTAGTTTTGAATATATAACTCCTACGCAGACTATGTTAAAACAATTTTTATGTCAGTATAGTTTGAATAAAATACTTCTTTATGGGGTCGAACATTTTCACAAATACTTTTTTTAATGTCTAGGATTTACGCATATAAAGCCTATGTCCAGATCTGTTACAATCATGGGACCTGGTATCACCTTGTGTTAAATTTAAAACCTCTGGTATTGATTTTGCATTCCACACAAAAAGAAATTCTTTCTCAGGTTGAAAAGATTTCACTAATGGAATTGTTACAACAGGAGTTTGAAGACTACAGCTATTCGGCTCATCACCACCACAATCGTAATTAAGTTATATAAATCAATGGTTATTCTGCGTTGTTGTCTTGCTGCAGACTCTAACGTTTATTCTCTATTAGCTATCTTTATGAAGTGGAGCAGCTACTTTTAATTTACGTGCCAGCCTTTAAGCGGTCGGTTGGTCGTCTGATCAATCCTCAGTGGACCCATCTGCAGTTTGGGCTATTTTCTGTTCCCACCAGTACTTCACAACAGGTTCATCAAAGGTCGTGGTATGTCCTTTCCTGTCTGTGGGAAAGTGCATATAAAAGATCCCCTGCTACTTATTGGAAAGAGTAGCCTGAAAAAAATGTCAAAATGACAATATGAATGATGTCCAATAGCTGATGATAAAATAAAAATCAATATGCTCCAGTGGCATCGTTAAATAAAACAAACTTTACTTTTAATTTAACATACCACATTCTAGGTACACTATTATTATTATTAACTGAATCATGCCATATAGGTTAAAATTTACATTATTTGTACATTATTATTAACCACAATATTCCGTCTGTGTTAGGCAAACAGGCTAAAATTTACATCATTATTATTAACCAAATGGCTGCATCTGTGTTAGCGCTGTTTCAAATTTACATGATAATGTACATTTATTATTAACCGAATTGCTGAATCTGTGTTGGTGAAGTGGTTCAAAATTACGATGCATGTCCAAATGAAAAATGATCGTCATCAAGATGGAATTGTCAGATTGGCTATAGTTTTCTCTTGGGACTTAGAAGGTCCATTACTAGTAATGACCGATCATTTTGTAATCCACATCTGTAATACGGTCATTATGGTGTACTGCTTTCCTGCCCATTGGTCACAAGGACAAGGCAACTGTTTGAGAAATGGTCTAAGATTAGCTTTTCCAAGACAACATAGAACTAGTTGATTTAGTTTTCAGGATTTTGTATTTCATTAAAACATCGAGATTGTGTGGCTACTGTTCTTGTCTTTCATTCGTAATGATTGTTATTTTGTTTCTTCACTAGAGCAATCCTAATTTTGATTACATCTCTGAATTTTATTAGTCATTAACAATGGTCAAAATTAATGTGGTTGAAATTCTTATTTGAGATTGGTTGGTCTAATTTTGAAGAACATCTTGTGAACATTGCGTAATATTTCAAAGTCGTCTATTTTATAATTTACTGCTAATAAAAAGAATAACTTGTTTACATCTGATATAAAAGATTAGCGTATGTTCTAGAACCAGGTTTCTTTTGTTGACCATGTGTTAAAAGTACAGTTAATGTTAGTGTCCTTTAGATTAGATTCAACTGTATGTAGACAGCATTGAAATCTGTGATTTTCTTTAGAAACTACTGTAGTTATTTTAAATAATTCTTTATTCTTTACATGTTCGTCTTCATTGTGTAACCATCACCATGTAGTTCCTGCCAGAATTAAGCTAAACATGTGCGAAACTGTCACCAGAATGCCAGCTACGTCACCATATTTCATGCTAATCGATTGCAGTTTGATTGCTTTTTCTGTCTTAGATGTATCTACCAGCACAAAGTGATATCTAGACAGATGCCTTCTGAATCATCAGTCAGATTTGCGATGTGAGGGGATAAGGGCAGAAATCAATAGAAACTTATTTACACAAAGCTCTACAAATTGCAAGTTAATATGTGTACTTGTGCAGGTTTGGGCATTTTGATGATTTGTCTTTTTAAGTCTGAAAGCTGTTATTATATGGCTTCATGTGGACATGCAGGATCGTTGTCCTGGTTGTAACACAGGTTTTTCTTTACCATGCTAACAACACCTACAGGTCCATAACTGGTTCATCAAACACCATGGTATATGCTGTCCTGTCTGTAGGAAAGTGCATATTATTTATAAAAGACCCCTTTCTGCTTATCAGAAAGAGTACTGTATGTGGTGGCAGTGGGTTTCCTATAAAATAAATGTGTCAGAATGACCATATGTTTGACTGATGATAAAATAGAAATCACAGATTAAAAAATTGCATTGCCGATGTCTGGTGCAAGTGAAATATGATGGTCGGGCAACTAATATTCAATATCTCACTTCCCGTGGGCAAGTAAACAGAAAAGAAAATATAAAAATTTCATTTATACCAATTAAGTTTGATTACGTTCATGTGCAAATTAAAAATAAAAACGTTTCTATCAACACATTTTGTCATCTTTTTACCCCATGTCAAAGAATCAATCATAAATGTCTACCTGCATTAACCTCGTACAGAAAAAGCCGATAAGTTGCGATTATGTACGAATGAATTAACTTTAGAATTACTTACCTTTGTTCTATAGATCGATTTAACTACTTATGCCATAGGTGACCGCATGATTTTATTATTGATCTCCTATGTCTCAAAAGTCATAACAAGTTATTTTTGCGGGGGAAATAAAAAGAAAATCAGAACAGACCAGTGATAATTTGAGTGTTACAAAAAAAAATATGACCAAGACAAACGTGAGCAAAAATATTCTTTTCTTCAAATTTTTGTTCATGTTTTTTTAGTCATTTTAGACCCTATGCTACAGAGAGAGAAACAAATAGAATCAATGACGGATGTTCGATGTTCTGACGACTATTTAAAAAGTCACCGTAGTGCATAGAGAATGAGTCATGTCATCACTCGTCAATTTTATTGTTATTTTTTTAATTGAGTGATCCAGATACAGAATCGTTATCAAGTGACATACGTGAGTGGTCCAAATAATTATTATTAAGACATTCCAAAATATTATTAAGACATTCCCAAAACAGTTTATAGATCTTAGAAAACATTTTAGTTACAGTGTAAAGTTATGACCATTTGATCACCACCAGGCTTTCCTCCAAAATGTCTTTTTTTAAAGAGAAGGCTCTATTTTTTTAATTATATGTGACACTGCCACTGGTGGGAGATACTGCATATAGGCCTAGGTTACTGTAACTTAATGGTAATAATTATTTGATAATTGAGACTGTTTCATTGATATAAAAAAAATTATGTCACTGACATGGTCATAATGTTTTTTTAGAAACATTTAAACAATTAAAAAACAAATCTGAAATTTTATGGTACTGGTAGGCTTATGCAATTTTACCCTCTGGAAAAATCCTTTACCACCACATCACTCCAAACAGCTGGTGTTAGGATTTTTGTAGAATTTTATTGCTTACAATTATTATAGAACCCATCATTAAATAACATTTACTTAACACTAGCAGCTGGTTGTACCGTTCATAGTCACACATCAGTGACAGACATCTATATCTGAATCTACGGGTACTAACCGGTTGAGCAAAAATATCTTTCAGCTTGTGACAAAACACCAAACACAATTTAGTTTAGTTGAGTTAATGCCTTAGATTCATGCTACATACATGTACACATTGTTTAAAATAAATAATTACTCACTGGTATGTTACACCTGCTTTATTGAAAAACTTTCTGGCAAGTAAAAATCCCAGTCACACAAGTGAGTTTTCAAATAATTTTTCAACCCCTGGAAATCAATGTGCTCTATTTCCATCATTAAATAAAACAAACTTTACTTTCTTGATTAGGGCAACCAAACCTTTAAAATGTAGATTTTGTAGATATGATTATTGTGCCGGTTTTAAACCATGTATCCCAGACAAAGTGGATGGATAAAACCATAAACAGCACCTGGGAGAGGCATCTGCTATAACAGTGTGTCTGCCTATGAAGTGGTTGGTCGTCAGATCGATCCTTATCAGTGGACCCATCTGCACATTGGGCTATGTCCATTCCAACCAGTGGTCCAT
>JAUTWP010163442.1:0-10983 GCA_033042655.1 Cyathermia naticoides
TAACCAGTGATTAGCGATGTACTGGGATGTTATTAAACAAAGTTTACTTACTTCCTATGTGTTACACCTAATAACCACTGATTAGCGATGTACTGGGATGTTATTAAACAAACATTGCTCTATTTACCATCAGTCTTTGAACTATAACACTTGAGATATAGGAGATAATCACAAGCAGCCTGTTAGCTCATCCCATTACCCAGATGTTGGTGTTTACACAAAATACAGGGAGGGGGAGGGATGGAGGAAAGTAGTCAGATTTAGGGATTAACCCAGGAGGAGGGGAAAAAACGGAAGGAAGTATTTTGATGTAGAGATAACACATATCTAGTTAGCTTAATTATCATATGCATTCACAGTCATTGTGGTAAATTATAATTTGTTTTTCGTTGGATTAATTCATCTCAGTGGACCCATCTGCTGTTTGTGCTACTTTCTGTTCCATCAGTGCTTCATAAATGGATTATCAAAGGCCGTGATATGTGCTGTCCTGTCTGTAGGAAAGTGGATATAAAAGATCCCTGGCTGCTTATCGTTAAAAGTAGCCTATGTGGTGGCAGTGGGTTTCCTATGAAGAAATATGTCAAAATTACCATATAAATGATGTCCAATAGCCGCTGATAAGATAAAAATCAATGTGCTCTAGTGACATCATTAAATAAAACAAACGTTACTGTTTTTTCTATAATAAATTCAATTGTAGTTACTATAGTAGATTCCTGTTATATTATCTAAAAAAAGTGTTTTATTTAACAATGCCATATCAAAATATTACTATCTAAAGTATAATGGTATATGGTATAGTGGTTTCCATTTGTAGTAATAGGTGAAGTACGATACAATCTAACATAGTGGTTTGCAATAATAGCAGTTGACCGGTGGTCAGCTAACAATACATACATGTATGTGGAGGCTGGTGTTCTGATTAACAAGGTGAAGACCGGTGGTCTGATTAACAAGCCAATGTGTATGTGGAGGTCGTTGGTCTGATTAACAAGGCAACATGTATGTGGAGGCTGGTGGTCTGATTAACAATACATACATGTATGTGGAGGCATGTGCGCACTTTAATGAAGTGGACCCCACAGAGCATGCTATCATTACTGTCAATTGATTGATAAGATAAGCATCAAGTAGTCAGATTAGATGTGTATATATATCACAGTCCACCTCCACTACGCTGGTACACACACTGCACTCAACTTCACCCGCCGCTACACTCAATGCTATTTGCATTTCTGTATTTCTATCAAAGTTATTAAAACATTTCCCCCAAGGGGATTTTGCCACATTTTGGATATGTTATAGAGAACAATATTCCGCTTCTTGTGGAACTAAAACCTCTTCTAGCCTATTTTGGAGCTAATTTGAATAGACTATATATTTAAACATTTTTAAAGCACCAATACTCATATTTTTAATATTCTTTATATGAATTGTTTTTTAAATATTTATTATCACTACTAAATTTTTGTTACAAAGATGCATTGATTTTATAGTGTTAACAATCTTTGTAACCTAAAATTGCAAGTAAATGCAATATGGGCAGGGCAATGACTTATCTATTAACATTATACAGAAAATGTAGGATACTATAAAAGATCCGTTGCTACTTATTGAAAAATAACTGCTCTAGTGTGGCAGATTTCCTCTTCTACTAACATCCTCGACAGCTGTGTGCCCATGACAGCATGCTTGAACCATAATTGAATGTAAGCATGAACATAAATATAACCAACTTTCCACACAGCCGTTTGCATGAAATATAAAGAAGACATTAGTATTTAGAACACACAGATAGAGAATTTTAATTTGTTTCTACTGGAATCTTTAATCCTTGAACCTGACTGTGGCATGGCAAGACATTGTGGAGAATTTCTATGGTGGCATGTGTTTGTAATTGTGTTGGGGTGCCAACGGATTGGGAGTGATTGAGAGTTGAGTATTGTTCCACTGCACCAGTTGAAGTACAGCGCAAACATTGAACTCTTGTTACTTGGCCAAAGTCAACGTGCATTCTTTTCAGCATCATCAAGGTCTGTGTCTGACGGGATTCGTGGGAGGGTTTTAGCCATGTCCCTGTTTGTAAAAATTAATGTTTGTTTTATTTAGTGACGCCACTAGAGCACATTGATTTTTATCTTGTCATCAGCTATTGGATGTCATACTATGTGCTGTACCATCTATAGGAAAGTGCCTATAAAGTGATTATTGGAAAGAGTAGCCTATGTGGCAACAGTGGGTTTCCTCTAAAATGTATCAAAATGACCATATGTTTGATGACCAATAGCCAATAATAAGATAAAAATCAGTGCTATAGAGGCATCATTAAATAAAACAAACTTTACAGTGGAATGTTTGAAAAGTTTTGACAGATTGGTTTTATTAAGGTTGAAGTTGATCACACAAGAAGTCATCATACCTCTACTTCATTGAATCTGGCTATGTCCCTAACCCGGATCATGACCATTGAATGCAACAAGGCAAGCTGGTGTTTGGTGTATAGAGATATATTTCCACAACAAATTGAAAATTGCATTTCTTGCTTAAGCTGTTGTTTTCACAACAAAACTATCGCTGCCGAGAATAAAAGAACAATAATGAAACTTCCACAAGAGAAAGTCTGCCATGGCATGTACTGTTGGGATTACAGATCGTAGATCTGCACGTGACTGCATTTGCAATTACTAGGTAATGAACTGTTGACAGGAAATAACTTGGTGACACAGCTATAGTCCTTGTGTGTTTATCTCCCAAATATCTCCCCCTCTGCTCTCTTCCCCCGTGTTCCCTCTCCCCTCTGTTCCCTGCTCCCTCCCCCCTTTTTTCATAAACCATAAACAGCATTCGGGAGAGAAGTCTGCTATAGCAACCTGGCTCTGAATGTAGATGTTAAACAACATGACCTGACAGACCAAGGTGTTAAGGATAGATTCCTCCCTAGTGAAACATAAGGATTTTTGTTCTTTGCACCCATTAGTCCATTAACATTTCATTGTGGTATGTCATGTTCAGCTGCTGGCATTTTCCATTCCAACCAGTGCTCCACAACAGGTTCACCAAAGGCCATGACATGTGCTGTCCTGTCTATGGGAATGTGCATATAGAAGATCCCTTGCATTTTATCAGAAAGAGTAGCTTATGTGACAGCAGGTTTTCTCTGAAGAAATGTGTCAAAATGACTATAATTATGAATGACGTCCAATAGCTGCTGATAAGATAAAAATCAATCTGCTCCAGTGGCGTTGTTAAATAAAACAAACTTAACTTTACCTGGCCACAGGTGCATGTAGCATTAATGCTTTCTCCTGTGTGATGGGCCGACTGCCTTGTAGGATCAGCGGGTTAAATAGCCCTACAAGATAACATGTTATCTGCATGTTCGTTGTGAGCCCGCCAGGTATCGCCTTGCATACTTAGTTGCTGACGGTGAGATTAAATTGCATTACAAGATAATGTGATCTTGTGTGGATTGATACAGAACAAGAGAGACCAGTGTGTATCAGTCTTGACTTGCACTGATGTGGTCCTGTTAGCAACACATCCAGGTAACTCAATCTACCGGAGTTATCTGTCCATGTCGTTAACCATTTCTCCCATTTCATGGAGGTCAGTTTAGTGCTCGTTATATTTAATACGCTTTTCATGAGCGCATTTAAACCAGATGGAACAAATTGTTTTGTCCTTAAAATGAAATTTGGGCATACAATGTTTTTTTTATTTAAAAAATTGTTTTGTTAATTTTTATAAAAGGGGACATTTAAATATCACATAATTCTCATGGATGGGATGTGAGGGGTTGGGTTGAAACATTAAGCACTAAAGTGAGAGGGTGTCTAATTTTTACAAAAAGGTGTTACATAATATTTGAATGACCCTAAACTGTTCAAGGTCATTTAGAACTTGAGGGATCATCTGCAGTTTGGGCTATTTTACATTCCAACCAGTGCTCGACAACTGGTTCACCAAAGGTCATGGTATGTGCTGTCTTGTGTGTGGGAAAGTGCATATAAAAGAACCCTTGTTGATTGAAAATTAGTAACCTATGTGGTGGTAACAGGTTTCCTCTAAAAATGTGTTAAAATTACCATATTATGTATGATATCCAAAAGCCACTGATAAAATAAAAATCAATATACTCCAGTGGCGTCATTAAATAAAACAAACTTTACTTTTAATAAAATACACAAATTTCCTTTAACCCTGATACACATGTTTATATGAGGACCAAGGACACTGAGTTATGTATATCAAAAGGAGGTTGCTGTAATTCAAACTTGCTTGTTCTCATACAACTGACCAGATCAAATACAGGCCAGGATTGGGCTGGAAGGAATGCCTGACAATCTACAACACAGAGGATACCATGCAAGAGATTTGTTTATCATGGCTTCTGAATAATAAACATTACATAATCCAGATAAAGCTCACCGGCCACGTTTACCTGACAGTGTGCACACAGTTATCAATATTTGATTCAATCTCTCCACTTTCCATAGCTGACCACACCTAGGTCACGTCATTTAACGTCTACACTGATAACTAGGCTGTCATAACAGTTATCAATATTTGATTTAATCCCTCCACTCTCCATAGCTGACCACACCTAGGTCAAGTTGTTTAACATCTACATTCAGAGCCAGGCAGTTATCAATATTTGATTCAATCCCTCCACTCTCCATAGCTGACCACACCTAGGTCAGTTCATGGTGTTTAACATCCACATTGAGAGCCAAGCTGTTAGAGCAGATGCATCTCCCAGGTGCCATTTTTTGTACATGTACATGAAAAATATTCCTATATAAAATAGAGAATTACACACTACATGAAAACAGATTTCTATATAACATATAGAATTACATACCACATAAAAAATTTTCTTTATAACGTATAGAGAATTACACACACTACATGACAAAATATTTCTATACAACATAATTATAGAGAATTACACACTGTACGTGAAAAAAGTTTTTTTTTTACTCCACATAAATCTTGGTGTTCATAATTCAATGATCATCTATATAAGAGTGCGAAAGATCTTGCTGACATGTCTGTCATACACTGGCTTAATGCATTCAGATTTGGGATTAGGAGCAGCTTATGAGGGAACATGTGAATACACAGGGCTACTGGAATACTGACTGTCTTGTTCTACAGACCTTGTACAAAGTTGAGCCAGCATGGACACAATGTCTTTGATCCACTGGCTGGCTATTTCACTGCACTGACTTGCTCCAGTATTGTTAGCTTCACTGTGACAGTTTGGGTCTTGTCATTATGAAACATGGTTTTTAAAGTCCAGGGGAGACAATTCTAATATATATGTTTTATGGGTAAAAAGTATATTTTGTTTTATTTAATGATGCCCCAAAGCACATTGAACATCATTTTGATATATTTTGTTTAGAGGAAACTCACTGCCACCACATAAGCTACTTTTTCCAATAAGCAGCAAGGGGTCTTTTATATGCACTTTCCCACGCAGGACAGCATATACCACGGTCTTTGATGAACCTGATGTGGACCACTAGATGAAAAGGAAAATAGGCCAAACTGCAAATGGATCAACTGAGAAGGATTGATCCTATGACCCACCGCTTCACAAGTGGACACGCTACCGATTGAGCTACATCCCGCTCCACTTATTATTAAAATAATGTCTGGGGGTATTGGGTACAGCTGATGGAGGAATTTTGAAGTGGTTATTGATTACATAAGTAGGTAGAAATTATCATTGGATAGTTTTTAAAATCAGTTATGGTGATCGAGTTTTCATTTGAGGAGCACTTTAGTTGTTGAGAAAATGAATTTTTAATTATAGCTTGCTCTGGGGTGATCTGAAAAGTGATAACAATACTAATAATCAATATTTACCTTTATACACTGAATAAAAATTGCTTCAAAATGTTCTAATGTTTGATTTTTAAAATTATGCAGTGAACAAAACAAATGTTTGTTTTATTTAATGATGTCACTGGAACATTGATTTTTATCTTATCATCGGCTATTGGACTTCATTCGTATGGTAATTTTGACATATTTCTTTTAGAGGAAAGCCGCCGCTGCCACATAGGCTACTCTTTCCGATAAGCAGCAATGGATTTTTATATGCACTTTCCCACAGACAGGACAGCACATACTATGACCTTTAATGAACCAGTTGTGGAGCACTGGTTATCAAAGGCTGTGGTATGTGCTATCCTGTCTGTGGGAAAGTACATATAAAAGACCCGTTTCAGAAAGTAAAAGTAAAATTTGTTTTGTTTAATGACGCCACTGGAGCACATTGATTTTTATTTTCAGATATTGGATGTCTTCCATATGGTAATTTTTAAAACATTTCTTATAGAGGAAACCTGCTACCACCACATAGCCTATGTGACAGGCTTGGCAACAACAGATGGTTTGTGCTATTGAACTCTAATGATTTGTCCTACCTACGAATGGTTTCGTGTGGTAATTTGCTTCATTCCTTGCTTGCTTTCTAATAATGGGTGAAATCTTCGCAGACAATCTGTCTGTAACTGCACCTCGGCCAGCAAGAGCTGGGTTGTTAGTTTTTATTAAATCGGCAGTCCTCTAACAAATCAATAGAAAATTGCCTCATCGCCAGATTTTCTCATTTTACTCTATAGACTTTGGACTCTTGAGAAGCATGGACATCAACCAGTTCTTGTCTAGTTGTGAAGAATCTCCAAAATATATGTTATTAGTTAATGTATTATTGGAAATCTCAAGATGGCCTCTTACTGAGTGAAGGCTTACTAAACTAGTTAATTTTGATTAATTACAACATTTCAGATGTTTGTTGAGGGCTGCTGGATGTGAGTAGAGAAATTTATTTATACAAAGGGAGTTAATTGACCTTTGTCATGTGTAAACGACCCAGTAGCTTTAATGAAATAATAGAATTTATGTTAGGAATATATAAAATGTACTGAGTTTGAGAAACATTACTAAAGATGAAACAGAATATGACACATTTATTTTTAACAATATGAATTTAATTGTCCATTAGTTTTTATTATTAATACTTATACTCAAAACCAGGGCTGTGCCTAGTCTAAAAATCCTGACAAAAAATAGTGATGACAGAAAAAAAAGTCTAAACAGACTATGATGTGATGTCTGGAAAGAGTGGCTCCCAATCTACAAAAGAAAAAAAAGTCTAAACAGACTATGATGTGATGTCTGGGAAGAGTGGCTCCCAATATACAGTGAAAGCCCTCTAAACCAGAATCCTCTCAAAGCAGGACAAACAATTTGGTCCCAATGTGTAAATCTAATCCCTGAGAACTGGACACTGCTTGGTCCCATGGGTGTTCGGTTTATAGGTGTTTCATTGTATTATATTTTCTGGTCAAAAAGGGCAGTTTTAAACTAAAAGGACGTTTTTATAATTTAATGATACCATCTTTGCCTTTTACCCAGTGTGCCTGTCATCAGATCCATCCTTCTCACTGGACCCAACTGTAAAAAGAAATGTGTCAAAATGACCATATGAATGACATCAAATAGCTGATGATAAGATAAAAATAAATGTGTTCTAGTGGCATCATTAAACAAAACAAACTTTACTTTCTTAACAGTTTGCATCACAACAAATACATTGTTGTATGTTTACCACTGCCTTTAATGTATTGGCACGGCGGTCAAGCAAACACAACGGGTACCAATCTGTCTCCATTGGAAATGGTTTGGCATATTTTGAATAGATGCATTCTGACATGTTGCCATGACATACCGCTAGCTACAGATGTCTGAATTCTAACACTATTGTCTCAACAAATAATGCTTGGTGATCTTGGCTGTTCAACAGAGCCGTATGGAATTAGCTGTATTGATTTGCTTGTGTTAGTCCAATTTGACCATTAGCAGGTATTTTGCAGGTAGTGCTGTGTTAGTGGCATGTTGACAGATCTATACCGGCTCCCGTCATTATGTACAGACAGTTGTGTTCATAAAAAAGGAGTAAAGTTTGTTTTGTTTAATGAAGCCACTAGATTACATTGATTTTTATCTTATCAGCAGCTATTGGATGTCATTCATATGGTAATTCTGACACATTTCTTTATAGGAAACCCATTACTGCCACATAGGCTACTTATTCTGATAAACTGCAAGGAGTCTTTTATATACACAGACAGAACAGCACATACCATGACCTTTGACAACCATTTGAAGAACATTGGAACAGAAAATAATCCAAATTGCAGATGGTTCCACTGAGAAGGATCGATCCTATGACAGAACACTTCAAAGGCGGCACGCTACCATCTGAGCCACATCCCTCTCCTTACCCAGTGGCAGATCTAGGAACAAAATAAGGGGTGGCTGGATTCGGTTAAGTGTTAGTAAATTAGTAAAATTCATTAAATATGTTTGGAATGAACATAAAAAAAGAAATTTTTCAGGAAGGTTGGGTGTGGCTGGCCACCCTATTCACCATCTTGGAACTGCCACTATTACCTTGCTGTATTATTGAAATTATATGTAGTTGGGATGTTTGTTTGATCTGGCTTTCAAAGCTGACATCCACAGGGCTTTGAGAATATCAAATAGTCTCAGTTTTTACAGTAAGTCATCCAGGCTATGAGAAATAAAAATGTCCATAACCTGGTCATATTGTAAAAATCCACATTTGCAATAATATTCCAAATAATTTCACAAAATCCAAAAAATGAACATAACAACATGTACTAGTTGCTCTTCAGACAGATAAAGTTGAACAGAGAAATGGTAAAATTGATTATCAGCAGAACCATTTCCTCCCCCACAGTTGTGTGCAGACCATGAGAAATGGTAAAACTGATTATCAGCAGAACCATTTCCTCCCCACAGTTCTGGTGGATCTGCAGACCATGCATCAGTTGACATTTTCAGTCTTCCTCACAATAAACCGATTCCTCCTATAATTTAATCTGGTCGATCTGCAGACCATGCATCAGTTGACATTTTCAGTCTTCCTCACAATAAACCGATTCCTCCTATAATTTAATCTGGAGAAATTCTTACAATGTTTCTACATCTGCGTTGACTTGAGAAACGACTTTCATGCAGATCTCTACCAGGCAGGAAGCCCTGCTCCAGGGATAATTGTGACCAAGTCATGCTCAGAGATTCTAGCAATGTATGCTACACGTATGTGTAAATCATTTAAGACGGGACAGTGGGTAGAGTGCCCGCTTTTGAAATGGTCGGTCGTTGAATCAATCCTTTAGCAGTTTGGATTATTTTCTGTTCCAATTAGTGCTCCACAACTGATTCTTCAAAGGCTGTGGTATGTGCTGTCCTGTCTTTGGGTAAGTTCATATAAAAGATCCCTTGCTGCTTATTGAAAAAGAGTAGTCTATGTGGCGGCAGCAGGTTTCCTTCTAAAAAAAAAGTGTGTCAAAATGTCCATATGAATTAAAGTTTGTTTAATAGCCGATGATAAGATAAAATCAATATGTTCCAGTGGCGTCGTTAAACAAAACAAACTTTAATTTTTTTTGTCTGGGAAATTTCATATAAAAGACCCCTTGCTGCTTATCAGAAAGAGTAGCATATGTGGTGGCAGCAGGTTTTCTGTAAAAGAAATGTGTCAAAATTACCATAAAAATTACGTCCAGTAGCCGATGACAAGATAAAAATCAATGTGCTCCAGTGTACTGGACAGCACATACCATGGTTTTTGGTGAACCAGTTGTGGACCACTGAATGGAATGGAAAATAGCCCTAACTGCAGATAGGTCCACTGATAATGATCGATCCGACGACTGACCGCTTCAAAGACGGCACACTACTGACTACATCCCGCTCTCTGTGTTTGAGTGGGGTACACACACTCACAGCTGTCCGTGTAAAACTTGCATCTTGTCACTCTCACCTCAGTCTCACTCCAACACCAAAGTGCCGAGTCAGCAATTCAAAGTTTACCAAGTTAGTCCGGCAGAATGGCTCAGAACCCAAAATTCTCTGATAAAGTTTTTTTCTCTGCTGATTATTAATGTATAGGGTCTCTGTAATGCTATCCAGGTTGATGTGAAGTTCTCACCATTGAGCAATTTGAAATATTCACGTTTGAAGTTGGGCACCGTCACCCAAGATTTCATGGGGTCACAAAATACTCAAATATTGATATCTCAGTCTCTAAATGACATAGAAACATGATTTTTGTGTCTAAATATATGTTTTTGGTGTCAACAAATGCAATTTTCAATTTTGAGTCTTTGGCGGCCATCTTGAAATTCAAAGGAGGGCGCGCTACGGTCTCGGCTACAGCCCGCTCCTCTTAAATAGTCAAGTAAGCCTGTTAGGCTTTTATACACCTTCAACAATATTTAATAGGAGCAGGATCTAGCTCAGACGGTAGCGTGTCCGCCTTTTGAAGCGGTCGGTCGGTCGTCGAATCGATCCTTCTCAGTGGACCCATCTGCAGTTTAGTCTCTTTTCCGTTCCAAGCAGTGCTCCACAGCTGGTTCATCAAAGGCCGTGATATGTGATGTTCTTTCTGTGGAAAAGTGAATATAAAAGACCCCTTGCTGCTTTTCGAAAAGAGTAGCCTATGTGGTGGCAGCGGGTTTCCTCTGAAGAAATTTGTCAAAAATGACCATATGAATGCCGCTAAAAGATAAAGATCAATGTGCTCCAGAGGCGTTGTTATATAAAACAAACTTTATTTTTTACAAAATTTAATAAACATAGTTTGTTAACATGAAGCAGTATATTGGTTTATTTACATAAATTAACAGTAACAATGTGACACTTATCGTCTTCGCCAAGCACAACCATTTTCCTTCAAAAGGACGGCGTATCTACGGTGTCACGTGATATTTTGAATTCCTTTGCGTATCACAAGCGGTGTTGCATAGCAGGAGGTATCAGCATTCGCAGTAAATAATAAAGTTTGTTTTGTTTAACTACGCCACTGGAACACATTAATTTTTATCATCATCGGTTATTGGACGTCATTCATATGGTCATTTTGACACACATTTT
>JAUTWP010163453.1:0-10982 GCA_033042655.1 Cyathermia naticoides
CGGCAGCGGGTTTCCTTCTAAAAATGTGTGTCAAAATGACCATATGAATGACGTCCAATAACCGATGATGATAAACAAATCAATGTGTTCCAGTGGCGTCGTTAAACAAAACAAACTTTACTTTTTATTCAACCCAAATTAATTAATGCTCCCTTTTAGTGACCTTGATAAAATAGGTTCCACCTTACGAAAATTGGGGCAGACCTTACAGAAAACTCCATGAATGTTTTTTTAATGTATCACTTTGTTTCTCCGAGATATCATGGTAATACCACTGACATTTATTAAACATACTGTTACGGTTGAGCCACAACAACCTCATTTAAGAGGAACAAACAAGAAATTACCATTTTCACTTTATTACTCACTCCATGTTGGATAAAAGTGGCTTAATATAGCGTTAAAAACAAGAACTAGGTGCTTGAACACTTATATAGTAATGTAGGCACGTTAAACAAAATTCCAGTATAGTCCAAGAACTAAGGTGATCCCTTATTATTTTATATCCCATATTTAGGTCCAGTAACACCACTGACAGAAATCTCAGTAACTCATCCCAAAACGCCATCTTTAAATGTAAATAAATGTGAAAACCTACAAAATGAGTGTGGGTAGATGGCTTGGGTATTAGAAAGAAAACGATGTGTAGTAATTAGGAAAAAAAGTGTGAGTAGGACAGCAGGAACTTGTTTAGTTGGTTTAGTAACAAGCCTGTTTTGCTAAACACAGACGAAAGAACATTATGAGTTAATTTCATGTTGTTTGACCTGGTGTATGGAATGCGTTGATCAAAATTGGATAACACTTCCATATTAACCCTCTTAAACCATGGTAACACCATTTTATACGTTTGTTTGCAGAATAATAATGAGGTCACATTCCACAAGAACATCATGGTTAGCCTATGGATTGTTCAGCCTGCCCTCGTATAGGCCTATTTTGGGTAGTTTCTGTTCCAACTAGTGGTCCATAACTGATACATCAAAGTCAGTGGTGTGTTGTCCTGTCTGTGTTGGTTATCGGAAAGAATATCATATGTCGCGGCAGGAGGTTTCTTCTACAGAACGGTGTCAGCATGACCATATGTTTGACGTCCAGTATTTGATGATTAAAACAACAATCAATGTCCTTTAGTGGAGCCTCGCGCCAATAGTAAGTTTATTTTATTTAACGACGCCACTGGAGCACATTGATTTTTTTATCTCATCACCGGCTATTGGACGTCAAACACATAGTCATTCTGACAAATTGCTTTAACGGAAACCCGATGCCGCCACATAATGGAAATATTTTTAATGTGGTTACATCACAGAAGTGTTCAAGCACGTCTGTCGTGGGCACAAACTCGGACATCGCCAGAGTTTCTGTCCAAGACAGGGCCGCCATATAAGCAGCAAGGGGTCTTTTATATACACTTTCTAGGACACGGAGTTTGATGCACCGGTTGTGGACCACTGGTTGGAATGAAAAATGGCCTAAATGGTCCACAGGCAGACAAGCTACCACGTGAGCTACGTCCCGCTAACTGCCACAAAGAGGATAACGAGGCTTCTGTCTCACTGCAGGCGAGTTACAAAAAAATAAAGTTCGTTTTATTTAACAATGCCACTGGAGCACATTGATTTTTAACTTATCACCGGCTATTGGACGTCATACATATGGTAATTTCGACACATTTCTTTTAGAGGAAACCAGCTGCCACCACATAGGCTACTCTTTCCGATCTGCAGCAAGGGATCCGTTATAATTATGCACTTTCCCCAAAGACAGGACATGCTACCGACTGAGCTACACCCTGCTCCTCGAGTACTGTAAGCTAACCACTAACCAGTTGTGGAGCACTGACTGGAACGTAAAATACCCCAAACTGCAGATGGGTCCACTGAGAAGGATCGGTCCGACGACTGATCACTTCAATAGCGGACACGCTGCATACTGAGCTACATCCCACTCCCTAAAAATTGATGCACGTGACAAAAACTAAATAGCTCTTCTGAACTGTGTCCAGCCGAGGTAAAATAACAAGTAACAACGTGGTTGCTAGGTTACAAAGACATGTATTTCAGAAAATCGTTTGGTACATACGCAGACTCTTTGTCTACCAGACAAAATACATATGTTGACAGTTTGTCAACCCGTCACAAGAACGTCTATAGTGACCGTCAACAGTTACAAGATACGAACGTTGACAATCTGTCAACATATGATATACACATGTTGACAGATTGTCAACCAGTCATGACAAGATACATGTTGACATTTTATTAACAAGTCATGTCAACAGTGTGTCAACATAATATCATTACATACACATGTCGACAGTTTGTCAACCAGTCATGACAAGATACATGTTGACACTTTATTAACAAGTCATATCAACAGTATGTCAACATAATATTACATACACATGTGGACAGTTTGCCAACCAGTCATGACATACACGTTGATAGTTTGTCAACATGTCAAGAAAACATACATGTTGACAGTCCGTCAAGCCGTCAGTCTTCTCTAAAACAACAAAACAAAACAGTGTTTGAAATCACACACCCAGCTAACACAAGTAATAAATAAAATAAAATTAAAATGTTCACTGGTTTTAGCACGCCCTGCATACGATCATTTTTTTTATTGACACCAGATCCGTGTTTGTAAACTGTAACCAGAGCCGTAGGTAGACAACATTAACAAAAAAAAGACACCCAATAGACGATCTTAATTTTGTGCTGGGGTGTCGTTAAACAAATATTTCTTATTCTTAATAAAAAAAAAACCTTAATAAAACTCTTATAACTGTGAAATGATTTGCTTGGCCTTCTCAATCATAATGTTGTAGAGGTCATATTCTTTTCTTCTGAAATCTCTCCCACTACCACCCAGAAAATGCGCTTCAATGCACCTAAATGGTTGGAATGAAGGTTTTTTGTGGGTTTTTTTCAACAATTCAAGATTTATTTTCAATTACTCAAGTTACTTCATGCATTCTTATATGGAGTTATGTATACACGTATGTTAGTATGTTAATAACATAGACTAATAATAGACAATGACATGCTTCTTGTTACAAGAAATCATTATTGTAAGCAAGATCTGAACATCAGTATCCAAACATTCACTTACCAGCAATCATTCCTTGCCGAAAATTCAAGTACATGTACATGTACTTACAAAATACTGTTTTCTTTTTGTATTTTTCAATGTTTGAAAATTGATCAATGTGATAACTTTTTTATAAAATGGAAAATCAAATTAACCCGAATGAAAACTGCACTAGTCAAAAACTGGTTCGAATGTTTTAGTATTCTAATGAAGGACCCAACCGCCCCCCCACCCCACCTCAAGACTTAACATTGAATACTATACGACAGGTGGCAACAATTTAAACCTGACCTATGCGACCAGATTCGTTTTGGTACCACCACAACCCCTAAATACCAAATTATTTGTGCTAGCTACGGCCCTGGAAACGTACATGAAACCGGTGGTAAATAATGCCATTAGGAAACACATTAATACGTATATAATAATGCCACAAACGTACACCAATAGCATTGGACACACGTCATAAATGACGTCACAAGCTGAGTGAATACTGAACAGGCATACACATAATAAATACATGATTTGAGTTAAAGACAAACAGTTTGGGTAATATGAACGTTATCTTCCTAACACTAAAATCAAAACCAAATTTGTAACATCCATGATTCCTATTTATGATTTTATTTGTCTAATAAAGTTATTCGTACTTGTTCAGATCCAAACGGAATAGTTATTTTTAATAAAATAGTTTGGTTCAGTGAAAGTAATGTTGAAACGAGAATTAAAAAACCCACGAATCTTAAAACTAAAATATCTATTTTGAATAAAACAAAAACAGTTTAAAACTAAAGTTTAAAAAATTTTGTATAGCTAATCAGTAATATGTTAAATCGATCTTACATAATTTCACGTTTTAGAAATATGGATTTTCATTACCTTTTCCACTAAATATTTAGTTGAAAATAATTATACAGGTACATGTATCCACGTTTCAAGAAAAGGTCATGTTCTAAAAGGTTCTAACCTTGATATATCGGAAAACCCATAAAAAATGTTTACGAAATTCGAAGTACAATACCTTGAAGATAATGTTGTAATAACATTAGGAGAAGAAATTGTAACTTTTAACTAATGCAAATAATCTAAACTATAATAATTAGCCAGTTTTTACACCTGGATTGATTTCAACATTCAGTCGGTTGACGCACGTCAGTTCGGGATTTAACATTTGTAACCTATGTCTATTTGCGTGTTTCTTATCATTGAAGAAGTGTATCAGATAGGCGATTTGTACATTAAAAATCTGATACTAATTTGAAGAAACCATAATTTTATATTTAGTTTTACAATTATAATTACATTTTGAAAATATTGTCATTCGAATCTCTGAACATTTTCTTTTACGGGTACAAAATACAAAACATTAACCGATACAAAATATTAACTTATTTAACATATAGGCACTAGAAGACAATACTTGTAGGGCTACTGTTGTAGCCTATATTTACGAAATTTGTAATAAATCGAACTTGTACACAAATTGTATGAATATGTTGATAGCACTTTGTTATGCATATTCATTGATGAGAAATATTGAGTAATGACGTCACAATAAACCAGATATAGCAACGATACATATACAAATGTATCTTGAAAATTATGAACGACATTCCGTGTCTTCGCATTTCTGGTAATCCGTTTTCTTGTAAATTCCTTCATTTTTTACGAGCTCTTTCATAACGTTACCGACCAGCTTGGATATGCAGGTACAAGTATGCACTACGTGTATGTGTAAGCACACCATCAATACTTCTATATACAGTAGCGTTAGACACAAACATAGTTATCTTTCAAACTACATGTATACAAAAACATCCATAAAGATAAAGAACCCGGCGATCACAATAAACAGATAGAATCATGGAATAACATCATAGACGCCAAATCTGAAATGGCCAAATCCCTCATTTCTGAAACCATTTCACAGAAAGAACTTTAGAAGACGTATTCGGCTGAAATTTTATAATCCAGAATTAAGATTATCATTACCGTCAAACCAGACTAAATATACGATCGTATACCACAATGCCTAGCGTTTACAGTAGAATAAGGAAACAAAGAAAACTGGTTTGGAACACTTATAATAATTACATTGCCTTATTTATTTGAAGATATATTTAATGTAGTTTCTGTTTTTAGGCATCTTAATTGAAACGATTTGATTAAAACATGTATATTTACTAGTACGTGTATAGGCATATTACAGGCAATGTACGAATAACGGGTACTTCATACTAATACATTTCATGCTGATACATGTGAACTGAAAATCTGGTTTTTCATTTTGTAATCGCATCATGTTTTGCACGTGTAACTTTAGTAGTGCATATTTTTAAATGTCTGCATACTACAGACTATGTTTCACAGATAATATCCATGCATAACCATTTGTTGATATCCTCACGAAATCTGTAATGAAAATAATCCATTAGAATATCCCAACAGTAACCAAAACACAGTCTGCCTCTTCTGTTCGATTATTTGACTACAACGTGAACCGTTCCAGTTGAAACGACGTCACTGAACAAACGACCCATGTGAACAAACGACGTCAGTGAACAAACGACGTCACGTGAACGTGTGCATTGGCTGCATCGGTTGCTTGTAATCCAGGTTCTCGAATCACGTGCTCTGTAGTCAGTTAGACACGTGCATATCGGGTCTTGTAAACGTCTCTCGAATCACGTGCTCTAGAGTCAGACACATGCATATCGGGTCTTGTAAACGGCTCTCGAATCACGTGCTCTGGAGTCAGTTAGACACATGCATATCGGGTCTTGTAAACGGCTCTCGAATCACGTGCTCTGGATTCAGTTAGACACATGCATATCGGGTCTTGTAAACGGCCCGATCAGTTTCATTGATCGTTCGCGGTCATTTTTCGACAAATTCAAAGGTTCGTCCCTACGCGGCAGTTTAAACAAGCCCGTGTCCACGCTATTGTCCGAACCAAAATCAAACACACTTGTTCCGTTAACCTTTCCGTCGGCGTCAATTCCGCTACCACTGTGTCCATTCACGCGCGCCTGCGCACACTTTTGCACTTCCGGTGAACTGTTGTCCGCCATTTTGACACCGTTAGCACACTTTGAGACGTCTTTTGTAACTCCATTCACACCATTGTGTGACAAAGAGTCAGAATTTTGGCACCCATTATCAGACACTTTAATTGCCTTCTGTAATTTCTTTTCCATTGCGACCTGTTTCTTGTTTTCGTTTACAAGTTTCGTTTGTACACTTTCTGATTTTGGCGGTAAAGCTGTTGGTTTCTTGAAATCCGCTTTCTTCTTCAAAACTGAAGTTGGTTTTTTAAATTCTGCCGCAGACTTTTTCATCTCAGAATTAGCTTTGTTTGAATCAACAGTTGGGGTGTTAGTGTCTGGAACAAGCTTCTTCAAGCCATTCGGCAATTTGGGGGAATCTGGCGAATTTTTGTTATCAGTAGTTATTTTCTTATTCGTCAATGTAGGCTTGTTTAAATCAGAATTTGGTTTTTTGAAATCATTTGTCTGTTTTCCCTGTTCAGGGGTTAATTTCGTGGGAGCTATTTTTATGGGGGTTACTTTCGTAGACGTCACTTTTGAAGGAGCTATTTTTGTAGGAGTTATTTTTGTAGAAGGTGTTTTCGCGGAAGTTATTTTCGCGGAAGTTATTTTCGCGGAAGTTATTTTCGCGGGAGATATTTTCGGGGAAATTATTTTTGAAGGAGCTATTTTCGTAGGAGTCACTTTTGCAGGAGCAATCTTTGCAGGAGCTATTTTCGTAGGATTTAGTTTCGTAGCATTTTGTTTCTGCTTCTTGCACTTTGGTTCTTTCTTGGGGGTCGGTGGCGACTCTGCTGTGCACGTGCTATCAAGCGCGCGTTTCTTTGACTCTGTCGTCTGCTTCTTGTTCTTGGGTTCTGGGGGTTTCTTGAACTGCGCCTCCTGACAGGTGGGCGTGGTCACCGTGGCGGGTTCGAGCGCGGGTCGGTGTGCAGCGCTCAGTTGAAGCAGGATTTCCGCAGCCTGCGTGCTGGCGTCCATCGCCTGTTTCTTGTCACTGGGTGATTCCTCCTCAACCGGCGCCGAGCTCTCTAGCGGTTTTAGCTTCCGCTTCTGCGCAACTTTGTAGATTTGATAATACAGACGCAATGGTCCACGCTGAAACAAGAAAATAAATGTCAAATTTTGTTTCAATATTAATATGTTAATTTGCTAATAATTTTTTTATTCTGATAAAGATAATCATTATAATGGTTGTCTTCCCATAAACCAAAAATATGTCGAATTAAAAAAATGTGTTTTCAATATTATTATGTTAATTTGAATAAAAATCTTAATAGAATTCCAAATTAACGGAAGACCATTTACGGCATTAGGACCAAGCAAAAGAAATATTCTGGTATAGGGAAACGACTTTCCTGACAGTGAGTGAATATTTAGTTTTACGTCGCTGCGAGACTCTCTTGACAGAAACCAAACAATATTAAATTTAAATAAAATTTGATGTTTAAATATCTATTAATTTTGCAAAAACGCATGTTCTGCTTTTCTGGTTTGTGTTAACTACATACCCGTCTCCACGTGTAAATGTATGCTATGTCAATCAGTGTGTAGTGATCTCCTAGACCCTCGTCCGTGTGATAAATATCAATCTAAAATTAAACATAATATATATATAAAAAAAAAATGTATTCAGAATCCGTCATCAAAATTGGTGCTCAATTTCTCCTCATGAAAACAATTGCACCCCCATTTATTTTTTGACAATCATTCTCTTAAAGAATTCCAAAATGAGTTGCACCATCACCCACACTTCAGTCCAACTGGGCTAGCGGACTCACTTGTTGCCGTTAGTGTGACCGTGCCCACCCTATGCTCCCTCTCCCTTTTTTCCTGTTCCGTACGCGGTGGATGGATAAAACCATAAACTGCACCGGGAGAGGCGTCTGATGTAACAGCCTGGCTCTGAACGTAGACGTTAAACAACAATACGTAATTGATTACGTCTATAATCAACTGTTTAATAGCTATAGGTCGACTCATTTTATTCAATATTTCAATCATTATCGCGTTATTTTTATATTTTAATTTTTTAAATTCTATTAGGCAAAAATAAAATACGTCTTAAAGAAATTTTCCCATACATTCTTTTTCACTAATAATGTCATTTCGCAGCGTTTGTTTAATTTTTTAACTGCATTGCTCTTAGCCAACACTGCTTTGACAGTGTTTACTAAAAAATGTTCATGTTACGGGAACCAAATATAATTATTTTTATTTGACATTATTATTATTTTTTTTTTTTTTTAAACGTATTGTCACTAGACAATTTAGCGATGTTGGGTTTTGTGTCCTGTTTTAACTTTTAATGCATGTAGGGATTAATCTAGTTCTAAAAATCAGGGTTCCTTTTTCATAAAAGTTTAAAATGAGGAAACGTTTCTAATGAATTTTGGGAACTTGGTGTCAAGTAAAAAAATTATTGAAGTGAAATGGGACATGTGATCGGACCGGTTCCAAATTGTATGATAAGATTATTGTATGTAAACAGCATGAACAGAATAAAAAACATTTCAAAAGTATTACAACAAAAAACCTTCAATAAAATAATATAGACTACAACATCGCTATTTCGGAGCGTGGTGTAGCTCAGTTGGTAGTGTGCCCGCTTGTGAAGCGGTCGATCATTGGATCGATGCTTCTCGGTGGACCCATCGGCAGTTTGGGGTATTTTCTGTTCCAACCAGTGCTCCACAACAGGTTCATCAAAGACTGTGGTATGTGCTGTCCTGTCTGTGGTAAAGTGCATAACAAAGATATCTTGCTGCTTATAAAAAAGTAGCCGATAATAATGGCGGCAGCGAGTTTCTTCTAAAAGAAATGTGTTGAAATGACCATATGAATGACGTCCAATAGCCGATGATAAGATAAAATGAATGTGCTCCAGTGGCGTCGTTAAACAAAACAAACTTTACTTTCCAATAGCCGATGATAAGATAAAAATCAATGTGCTCCAGTGGCGTCGTTAAATAAAATAAACTTTACTTTTGTTGGCGTCAACACAGACAAGTGACACAGCACAAAGTTGAGGTTATTTGTGAAATACCTGGCAAAGTGAACTATTGTGTCCGGCTCTTATCG
Source organism: Cyathermia naticoides (assembly GCA_033042655.1). Taxonomy (NCBI): domain Eukaryota; kingdom Metazoa; phylum Mollusca; class Gastropoda; order Neomphalida; family Neomphalidae; genus Cyathermia; species Cyathermia naticoides. Next base: position 9,225 of record JAUTWP010163453.1, read on the forward strand.
AGTTAATCATATATTACACACTGTGTACTTGTATGCGAGTCTCGCGATAAGTAACTCTCACACTAGCGCGTCACGTACAACCGAACACGCTCTTTGTGCCCCTCTGACCGCCCGAACGCGTTCAGCTGTGTCCGAGACGGGTTATTGGAAAAGGAAAACTATTGGTTTTGCCAGTTAGTGTGAATAAACAGCAAGGTCAAGTTTCCCGGTCTGCATACCTAGAGGAGGGGGGTAAACGGAAGCGCCCTGAGTATGTACATTTGCAGCACGCTTGATTAGATTTGCGGTGCGTTGACACTTTAACGATGGGAAATGAACAGAGAATGGGGTTCTTTAGAGATAAGCTTTTTCACCTCCGTTCTAAACGCAAACATAATTTAATGGGTTTATAGAATTAAGTAATATTTATTGTTATTGTTATTATTATTATTTATTTATTGTTATTATTATTACTACCATTTTGCAGTTATTATTATTATTATGATTATTATTACTGTTTTGTTGTTGTTATTATTATTGTTGTTATTACTGCCGCTATTTTTTTTATTATTATTATTAAATATTATTATTACTGTTTTACTGTTATTATTATTATTTATAATAAACGAGGCTAACCGCGTAATTAAATAAAATAAAACAAATATAGTTACTACTTTGATTAAATTTGACAAACAAAACCAGCTGCCCACTCCCCCACACAAAAAGAAAATTAATATTTTTTAATAAAATTACGTAATGATATTATAATATATTAAATAGCCCCACTGATTTTGTTAGGATCTAAACACTGAGTTCTTTAACCACATTGAACATACAAGCATAATAAAATAACAATGCTATATCGTTGAACGGAGTTCTGTTTACCAGTCACCCCCTTATTATCACATGAGGCTCTCGAGGAGGGAGAAACATTATGTTAACCAACTGTGACCGTGCATTAGAAAACCAGCAATATTGGTCCCTTCTGACAATTTAGAGTTTTAACTGAATCTAAATGTAGAGAAACAGCAAAAACAAAACATTAAAAACACACATTTAAAATATTTTCATTCGTTTAATTTTACAGAGGTTTGAGGAACAAAGGAGTTTTCATGAATGAGTCTTAGGGGACGTATCAAGGTCAAATAGTCCGACATTTTCAGTGTTTTTGAGCGAATCGCTTTTCGAAAAATTGCAAATAAACTATCTTATGAGTGAATTAGTGCTTAATATCTTGGATTAGACTAGAAAAAAACTACACGACCCGAAATAGTGCAAACTTGAAACAAATATTGTTTATCTGTATGACCTTTCTAGGCTGTTTCGTGAATGCGCGCTTTGTGACTTATAATAATTAATCGGGTTTTCTCATGTGCGGTCGCAAATGTTCAAATATATATATAGCCCCTGGTCATTTTGTTACTACTTTTTATTATATATATTTCCAGCATCGACAGAGCGCGCTCCAGAATGGTGAGACTAAATTACGGTGAGAACCACAAACGACATTTGAAGGTCATCGATAGTGTCATAATTATGTTCAACGAGTTATCATAAAATTCGTTCAGCTTTTCTGTGAAACTGAAATTGTTTTTATGTTATAATACTCTATACGTTTGTATATTATCTTATGACAACCATCTTGTCAAGTGTATATATTTTGCATATTATGTATAATATATTTCTCCTATGAAAAAAAAGTAGTTTGTTTTGTTTAACGACGCCACTGGAATACATTGATTTTTATCTTATCATCGGTTATTGGACGTCATTCATATG
>JAUTWP010163464.1:0-10982 GCA_033042655.1 Cyathermia naticoides
ACATTGATTTTTATCTTATCATCGGCTATTGGACGTCATACATATGGTAATTTTGACACATTTCTTTTAGAGGAAACATGCTGCCATCACATAGGTTACTCTTTCGGTAAGCAGCAAGAGGTATTTTATATGCACTTTCTCACAGCCAGAGCAGCACATACCGCGGCCTTTGATGGATGACTGTTTGGAACGGAAAAAAACAAAGTGCAGAACGATCGATCCGACGACATAATAGCTTCAAAGGCGGGCACGCTACCGACTGAGCTGCAATCCGCTCCCTCATTCAAATTAAGAATAACGTTCAGTACGCTTACTTGAATTTATATGTAACGTTACCTCTACAGCTGTGTTTGTTGATCCAGAAGAAACATTTCAACCAATTAAACCCATCAAGCCGCATGTGCACACAATTAGCATCACGTTCAAGTCATTGAAACAACCACACAAAGGACATTTTAGGTTATTTGTTCTAGATTTAGACACATTTTGCTACCCAAACAGCACATAATACGTTACAAAAATTACATAAATTCAGCAAAACTAACATTTTAAATGTTTTAAATTTTAAAACATACCCCTAGTTTGTGGAAAACTATCAGTATTGCTTACAATGTGTTGATGTTGAAAAACAAGACGTTGGGATTGTTATCGCTTAGCTCTGGGTTAGTGTAGGAAAACAGCGTTTACCGTCATCATCACTATTTTCAACACTGAAAAAATCTTCTATCATAAACAAACAACCCAGGAAAACGGATACATTTTGCAACAACTCGCTAGCTTATTTACGAGTTAACAGAGATTAAATATTCAAGGGCAGGGCTCGAATTTAATGGCGGCACCGGGGGCAATTGCCACGGAGAGGGGTTGAATATAGAAATTACAACATTCAATTTAAACTCAAAATCCTTCTTACAATAGTGGACAACGGTTGAAAATTATATGCTATCTTTTTATGTGTTTAACGTCTACGTTCAGAGCAAGTCTGTTATAGCAGACTCTACTGGACACTGTGAACAACTTTAAATACCAACTTGTATCCAATCGCAAGACTGGGCTAGCGGGAACTCACTCGTTTCCGTTAGTGTGACCGTGCCCCCTCTGCTCCCACCCTTTTTTTCCTGTCCCGGACGCAGTGAAAGGATAAAACGATTAACTGCGCCCATGAGAAGCGTCTGCTGTAACTGCCTGGCGTGGACGTTAAACACCATCAATTGACCTCATGGCAAATGTATCCTGGGTAGATCGCCTAGCTATGTCAAAATATGTGCCCATGTCTGGCGTGCTTTAACAACATTGGTGATGTAAGCACGTTAATACTTTACCATAACCATGGTGTAAATACTTGTATGTAGCTTGTCTCATCCAAGATAACACGTCCAGCAGACTATGATGTAACAATCGTAAACTAATGTCTCAAAATGGAAAATACTTCAATGAGTCTGCATAGAGAATCGATCTTATGACCCACTGCACGTCCGCCAAGAGTTTGGCTGTGAACTACGCCCTGTTCTCAACAAGTGGGCAGGTGTTTCTACACACGTGGTCTTTTATCGCTCACGGGAGCAGTCGCCGTCCCCTGATGTCTAGAATTGATCAACAAGTTACTGGATACCACGTCAATGAGTGCAGTCTCGACTTTTTAATTCTGCTTTATATCTTTTTGTGAAGTCGACTTGAAAGAAAGTCTTTTTTTAACGATGCCACTGGAGCAAATTAATTTATATCTTATCCGCGGCTATTGGATGGCATTCATATGGTCATTTTGACACATTTGTTTAGAGGAAACTTGCTGTCGCCACATAGGGTACTCTTTTCAATAAGCAGCAAGGGATAGTCCATATGCACCTTTCCACATACATGACAGCGCATACCACGGTTTTTGATGAACCAGTTGTGGAGCACCGAATGCAACGGAATATAGCCCAAGCTGCTGATGTGTCCACTGTGAATGATCGATCCGACGACCGACAGCATCAAAGGCAGACACGCTACCGACTGAGCTACATCCCGCTGGTATAAATTGAAACATATTTTATTGATTTACAAAAACAAATGGATTAGGCACAAGTTTTTCAACTTACTAGGTCTTCTCCCGCTGGTATGACGTCTAGAATTAATCAACAAGTTACTGGATACCACGTCAATGAGTGCAATCTTGGCTTTTTAATTCTGCTTTATGTCTGTGTGAAGTCGACTTGAATATGGCGTGATCAAGCAGAACTGCGAGAGACGAGGATGAGGTATGCAACTCGGTGCACGACACCAATTAAAAGTACGGTGTCCGTGGAGCATACACTACCACAGCAGCACGTTGGTAATGGCATGCCAAGTTGCACAAGTCAGCACAAAGAAGCAGTGATCTAGTAGCTGAAAATAGACGCCTAAGAATCATTCACGCTTCAACACATCAACATTCTGTGGCAATAAGGAATGTTTCATTAGTGGCACCCCAGCGCATTGTTAATTATTAGCTGTTAGAGTTAAACATTATGGTGATGATTCGGTTAAAGACACCCCACCACAATGTGTAATAATTGGCTATTAACTGTTTGGTATATAATTATGACGTCCAATAGCCGATGGTAAGATAAGAATCAATGTACATGTACTCCAGTGGCGTCGTTAAATAAAACAAACTTTAGCATGGTGTATAGGAATAATATCGTCACTGTTGATGTAGTGTATTTTCTTTGTCAATAACAACTGTCTATATGTGTTTATGTATGTCATGACAGCGGGTTTCTTTTGTATCACTATCCCAGGAAAAGTTGTAGTTTTTTTCTGAAGTTTTTTTTTGTTTGTTTGGTGTTTTTGAGGGTTTTTTGGTAAACACAATTACATTTTAAATACATTTCTAAAGCGAACATAATCGCCAATTTTACTGTCCAAACTGACTGATAAATTTTCATACTACGATTAACCAATCAGAAAGCATCTTACAAGCTCTATGTAAGTTAAATTAGCCGATACTGATACACGGTGCAATTTAAAATTATTTTGATATAATAATTACACGTTGTATTGGGACACTAGAAATTAATGATAGGGACATAAATTATGTGAAAATGAAACAGTTAAAGTGACGTTGATTTAGTGTAACCCGTGAGTAACCAGAAACGAGAGTTCACGTCTAATGTTATGGCTGGCTGGGTTGGTATGCAAGTGTTGCAGATGTTGATGATAAAATAATTTGGTAATTTAAAAAATCCCACGAGTCATGCGAGCATCCTCTGCATTTAGTCCGGTTTACTCTCACGTTTTAGATGAACTGTTTGATTGCGTCGCATTGTGTAAGCAATCAAGTGATCAGAAATCACTCAGATATAAAACATTTAATACGACCACGTTAAATGCAATTTGAGGAATGAAGGAAATAATTCCTCCTTAAATCTGAGGGCATCGCTTTTTATTAAAGCATGGGTGAATCCATTCTGAGTTCTTGGTGGAGAACAAACCTGAACGAATGTTTTAATATCCGGAAGTTTAAAAGTCTCGTTTTATTTAACGACGCCACTGGATCACATCGATTTGTATTTTACCATCGGCTATTGGACGTCATACATGTGGTCATTTTGACACATTTGTTTTTGATGAAACCGGCTGCCGCTACATATGCTATTCTTTTTGAGAAGCAGCAAGGAGTCTTTTATATAAACTTTCCCATAGACAGGAAATCACATACCATGGCCTTTGATGAAACAGTTGTGGACCACTGATTCGAACGGAAAATAGCCCAAACTGCAGCTGGGTCCTAACACTAATTAGTACAGGTTCGGGGAAAGGTTTCAATATGCTTACATTACCCAATGTTGTCAAAGCACGCCCATCCAGGCGACAGCATCTGAGTTCGCCAGGTACCCTGGCCAGGACATCCAAATTTGGGTCAGATCATGGTGTTTACAGTCTATTATCAGAGCCAGTGTTACACCAGACGCCTCTCTCGGGCGCCGCTTATTGTTCAAGCCATCCACTGGGTCCGGGACTCCTAAATGTTCAGATATTTTTTGTTTTATAAGCATGGAAGAACAAAATGCCTTTAAAATCAAGAAACACAGCATTGGTTTAAAATGAATTATAACTAACTACGTCTATACTTTTGTGACTGCTCCACCCGTGACCGGTAGATGGCGCGACACTAACAAGTGATCGCTATCGCGACGGAAGCACCTAGAAGTCGAGTGGTTTTACAAGGTGGTTGGGGATCACTTGTTTGGATATCCTCACTGCTCTGTTGATCTTTGACGATCAGATGTCTGAAATTCCTCAACTTGTTCGACACTAGCTTATCTCTGGATTGATTACATGATCATTATATATTGCCGTGCGTCTGTCTGTCTAAACTACAATACTGCTTATACATAGCCGTCCGTCCGTCTGTCTTGACTACCATAACTATCATGATGGTTGTACATAGCCGCCCTTCCGCCTATATTAACTACCATACTGGCTGTATATAGCCGTGCATTTGCTTACCTCAATTTACCCTCCATATGTTTTATAGATTCAAGACAAACCTCAATTTAAACAGTTATATATGACCTGAACATTACTTGGCTAAGAAAGGCATGTAGCCATGCTTGTGAAAAGATGTTTAAAATGAAGCTAAAACAGGCGATATTGTTTTCTAAAGTTGTCACTGGCGGATCTAGGGGCCCGAGTGACCCGCCCCTCCGTAAATGTTGCTATTTTTCTAAAAACAAATTACATTGGAAATATTTTCAGGAACGTTTGTGACACTTAGGCTCGTCATTGCCCCTAAAGGGAATGTCTGGATACGCCACTGATTGCAGTATCTCCTTATCTTCTTATAAAATAATTTTCCTAATTAATAATTGTGCAGTTTTAACTGTTTCTCTATATGTATCAGAACACCATTCTGAGCACGAACGTACCCATGCTCAATGTCTGTAGATATCTGACTTGCCGTTCCATTATGATTACGTTGTTTGTATACACGTGTCTTGACAACCGTCACAAGTACGCTGCTTCGACCTGGGTGTACCTCGTTAAATTCTTCTTTCTTAGTGTTTGCATTATGCACTCTGTGACTGCGAGCAAGAGAGAATTCATATGCAGAAACACGCCATGGACGTGTTGGAATTACTTACAGAGACATGTGTTAACATTTTTATCATACTTTCATGAATTATGAAATATTTTACTTTTGTATATTGTGACAATGGCTTGAAAAATACATAACATTTTTAATAGTGTCTCGTATGCTACATATTATTTATCAAGACCCAAACTACTTAACATTTTTATCGTTTCTCGTACACCAGTTACTAAGATCGGTGACAGATCCAGAACATCCATTTAGAGGGGCCCCAATGACAGCCTAGGTGCCACAAACGTTCCCGAAGATATTTCCAACGTAAAAATTGAAATATCGCAAAATTTAGGGGAGCCTGGGACACAGACCATCTCTAGATCCGGCTATGAAGATTATGCAATTGTTAACATTTTGATCGTTCACCTAACGTACGGACTTGCATTCCTTTTACACCGGTTTAGGCAGCTTGTATCCAGTAATTACTCTGGTTGGATGGGACTTTGAAATCGTGTTGGTTTGCACCTACATCTAGATTAGACAAATCCTGGTCCGCTGTAATTGGTTTCTTTATCAAAACCATCTCTCTGCATAATATCAATAGAATGTGAATGAAAAAAATACAAAAAAAACTGATGGCATGCACTTGTGACCAAATCTTAACAGAAACAATGTTAGGTGTTCTTTAAAGTTGAGCGTGTCTTGCGCCCTCTATGAAACTCGTTATAAGCACTGTCATTCGTTGTGAAGATCATTGTTTTCTCCAAATCTAACAAAACAGTCACTTTGAATTAGGCAGACGTATACAATGTGTTAATGGTTTCAGTGTGTGTTCCCTATCTAATAATCTGCGTAGACTACTAGTAAAGTATTTAATATTGGAAGTGAACTATGTCTTTGTCGTTTGGGCGGCGTCTGCTATAACAGTCTGGCTCTGAAAGTAGACGTTAAACCCCATGACATAACATCGTCTGGGGCTCTAATCCCTATGGCATAGATGCAATCAGTTTCAATCAGTTATGAAATTTCTTGAAACTATTTTAAAGTCTACAACCTGTGGACCGTTGAGCGTATGAATACGACAATTAGCACAATGCACAGTGAATAGAGTGCACCATTATACGATTCAGTTGTGTAAGTTGATCCTTTGAACAAAAAATTAAAAATGCAGATGGTTTCTTTAAAAAAATTGGATCTCATTCGTTCGTCTCTTGACTTTGCTTAAACATCTGTCGGAATCGGTCTTGTGTAGAGATACAATTCTGTCCTTCAATCAAATAAATAAAAAAAAAAAAAAAATTAATTTGTGAATATATGTATATGGATTATGTATAATGTATGTTGTTTGTATGAACGTATGTGTGTGTGTGGATGTGTGTGTGAGTGTGCATGTGTGTGTTTATGTGGACATGTTTGTGTGTGTATGTGCGTGAGTTGATACATCAGAAGTAAAATCAATGTATTTATTTTGCAGGTCACTGGTGTTCTTACACAAGGGCGTGGCGATGGATCTGAATGGGTTACGTCATTTATGGTGTCTTTCAGTATGGACGCGTTTCATTGGAATTACGTCACAGATAGCTATGGAAACCAAAGGGTGAGTAGCTTTACATCTGGTACATGTATAATTATGATGAATAGACTAATTATTGTACATTTCCAATCAACCGTTCCACTGACGTCAGAATCAAACACAAAATCCTACGTTATGTTATAGTACTTATACTATGTTATACTATCACTATGATATGCCTCAGTGTAGGAATTCTTACACGACAGCCCATATAATTATGTAGTAACATACTTATTCTACACACTACTATAAACAACAATTAACACCGATTACTATTTACATTTTTTATTTCCCCCTCCCCACTCCGCCCAACATTGGCTAAACATTGGCCACGTCTAGAATAATAAATCTGCTGCCGACCATCAACAACAAACTGATTCACAAACAATTCAAACAAGGATCGAGGGCCCATGTGCCATATTTTAATGTAATATACTTATGTTCACCTATCATTAGGTGTGTGTGTGTGTATCATCTACCCCAATGTACTTAGAGTTCCACGTAGATCCCATCCATTACAGTATTCTTGTGTCCTACCCACAACGGAGTACTTATGTCCCATCCATCACAGTCTGTGTCTGTCCTACCCATCACAGTGGTCTGTACGTTGACGCGTTTGCCATTCTGTCCGTTATGCCCATTACTCACACGCTCCATCACCATCCTGTTCTTCCGTGACTCTGAGGCATCTGTTTGGTGTGTCTCTCGGTTGATTGTCTCTCAGTTGATTATCTCCCCTGAGCGCCAGTGCGCAGATAGAAGTCTCCTGTCTGCGTCTCGCTGGATTCTCTCTAGCATCACATATTTACTCATGACAGGAGCTTACGTATAGAATAGCAACGTCTTCATAATATGCGTTTTATTTTTACATTTGAAGCATACTTAGTTGTGAACACATTAACACAGTTAGAATGGGAATTAAAATACAGATACTTAGAATTAGAATACAGATAAGGAGCTAGTACAATAGATATACTTTTTTTAAATTTTTGAAATGAACATTTTCAAATTTTAAAACATATTTTACTCATTCTTTCTCTCTCTCGCTCTCTCTTTTGTGCGCTATCTCGCTCTCTCTTTTGTGCGCTATCTCGCTCTCTGTCTTTCTCTCGCTCTGTGTCTCTGTCACTCGCGCTCATCCCCTCTCTCTCTCTCAGTCGCTTAAAGATAATTTATTTTGTAGGTTTTTGAAGGAAACACAGACTCGTTCAGTGTGAAACATTCTTATCTGGACCGCCCACTGATCGCTAGGTTTATCAAATTCCACACCGTCCACTGGCACAGGCACCCCAGTCTTAGAGTAGAGGTTATGGGATGTCAATGTAAGTATAGACCTACACATTTTTATTAAATAGTTTTTATTCCATGAATTGCCATAGTTACAATATTGCATATCGTTAATACATTAAATGATGTACAGTCTACTATAATAAAAGAAATACAAGAATATGAATAAAACAACATTATAAATATATATTCATAGATGATACACATTTTAGTAAGAAATAAATAGAAGAAAGTGGTCCACAACGGGTTCATCAAAGGCTATGCCTATGGGAAAGTGCTGCTTATCGGAAAGAGTAGCTTATGTAGCGGCAGAAATGTGTCAAAATAACCGTATGTAATAGCTGATGATAAGACAAAAATTAATGTGGTCCAGTGACGTCGTTAAATAAAACACACCCAGTTTAAACTTGATTCAATAATAATTATGTATGCATGTGTATGTTAGTATTATGTTATTCTTGTTGTTTAAATTTAAAAACAGTATTAGAGGTCTAAAAATGCTATTTGGTCAATCAGTGTTCCGCCACCCTTGATATTTGGCATTACCCTAACTGACCCCAATCCACCAACAATTCTGGATTTCACAATGAATTATTATTTATTCCGAAAACCATAACATTGATTTTACCATAATGCATTTCTTTTGCAATCGTATTCTTTGGTACTTCCCATCCTGGTAGGGTGTCCGACATAGTTGGACATTGTTTCCATGAGAGTCGTGTTTGAACACTGTTTTGTGACGTTAAAAATGTCTTTCCATTCCATTATCTGGTGCGAAGTAAATTAACTGTAATAAAGAAGTTTATTTTATTAGCGATAAGAAAAAGTTGAGAATCTTGAACTACATGGGTATTATGAATTGACAATAGATCTTTATCTCTCCCATTTACATGGTACATGGTTTGACGTATTCAGAAATCCACATAACAAACCGACATAATAGCTGTCACGAAAACCCATACAACTGCATTACATTCCGTATAACTTGGCAGCACTATTATATTTCAGTCGACGTAACGGTACACTTGTTTCTCCTATGAAATTCTTATCCAATTTTGATCCTGTTTAAGCGGAAATAGTTTGCACTTCATTAAGCCAAAGGTTTTTGGAATTTTAAAGCGTCTTGGGAGGGGGGTTGATATGTTCATCTGAACTACTTCGTCATTGTTCTCCGCCATGACTCGGCTAAATTGGCCGTGTCACATGTCCGTGTCTACTCGGTAGGTAGGCGTGTGGAAACAGTATGGGCATTGTACCGCTGGGCAATGTCACACTGGGTCGTGGTGTATTGTTTCTATGTCGGATTAACCGAACGAAAACGTCAATGTATCTTATAGGACGTAGTATCCTTCAAACCAGGAAAACAACCCCAAATACATTTACTGAAATAATTATAATTTAGTCATATGTATAGATATGTCGATAGGAAGTGTCAAAACCGAGTTGCTTGCTTTAAAAAGTAACTTTTGTTTTATTTAACGACGGCACTAGAGCATATTAATTTGTATCTTATCAGAGGCTATTGTACCTCATTCACATGGTAATTTTGACTCATTTCTTTCAAAGGAAAACCACTACCGCCACATAGGCTACTCTTTTCGATAAACCAAGGGCTCTTTTATATCCACTTTCCCAAAGACAAGGGCAATACATACCACGACATTTGATGAACCAGTTGTGGACCACTGGTTGCAACGGAACGAGTTCATGACAGACACCGTCATAGGCAGATACCTACCAATTGAGCTACATCCCACTCCCTGCTTGCTTTACGACAAATGGATGTACATACAATTATGTTAATACAATGTATGACAAAAAATACCTGTTCTATTTTCCTTATATTAATAACAACATACAAATTGTTTAATGTGAACCTTAGTACAGTGTACAGCACATTATAACACATAATTATGCGTATCAGTAATGGTCTGACATAATTATTTATTCCAGACTGAGTTTTGCATAAAACTTGTCATTATGTCTTGTTGTTTTCCCTGACTTCGTGACTATCTCAAGTCGCACAGCGTGACATATTATTATGTCACCGTGGTCTAGGGTGTCTCTTGTCATACTGTGTTTAATCACTGGCAGATCCAGGGGTGAACAGGGTGGCTAGCAACCCCATCCCTTCCTGTTTGTTTTTAAGTTCATTCCAAACATAAATTATGTAATGAATATTTAATGAATTTTATGAATTTAACTTCTAAATCCGCCACTGTAAATACATGTGTATCAAATGACAACTGAAGTGGTTTTGTTTTTCTGTTTAGTGTGTAATGGGCCCATGGTCTAAGGTATGTCTTGTCATAATGTGTTAAATACATGTAAGTAAGATGACAACTGAAGTGGTTTTGTTTTTCTATTTAGTGTGTAAAGAGCCCATTGGACTTCCACCGTACGGCAAGATTTTGTCCTCCAGCGCCAGACAGGCTCGGAAGAAGAGTTCGTGTCAGCCAGAAGACGGAAACATCTTCAGTCAAAAGGCGTGGTGCGCTAAAGGACAAAATGGTGAATAAACTTAAATATATATTATTACAACCCTGAGTGCATTTTTGCCTTGGAGGTATTAGGTGTGACTTTTCTGAATTGTTATTTTAAAAAAGGAATAAAATTATGTTCATTGCATGAATACAACAAGATAATCAAAACACGCTGTTCGAAAATCCATTAGGTGGAGTGTAACAAGTAGAACTAACAAATTAAATGATGCAATACACTCGCAAGACAGGGCTAGAGGAGACTCTGTTGTTTCTGTTAGTGTGACCATACCCCCCTCCCCCTCTTCCCTGTCCTCTTCCAGACGCGGTGGGTGGATAAAACCATAAACTACGCCCGGGAGATCCTCAGAGGGGTCTGCTATAACAGCCTGGCTCTGAACGTGGACGTTACACATCTCCTGTCCTAATAAATTATATTAACTTTGTTTCTATATATGTGTACTCCCATCCCAACCATTGAGGCTAATCCCAGTTTAGTAACTATAACCTGTAAGTAACTTTGTTTCTATATATGTGTACTCCCATCCCAACCATTGAGGCTAATCCCAGTTTAGTAACTATAACCTGTAAG
>JAUTWP010163475.1:0-10980 GCA_033042655.1 Cyathermia naticoides
CAGCAAGGGATCTTTTATATGCACTTTTCCATAGACAGAACAGTACATACCACGGCCTTTGTTGAACCAGTTGTGTAGCACTGGTTGGAACGAAAAATAGCCCAGACTGCAGATGGGTCCACTAAGAAGGATCGATCCGACCCAACGCAAGTAGTAATGTGTGTATATCGTTCTGAATGTTCACATCAACGTAAATTGATTTACATGTCGTGTGACAACCTATCAAAGGTTTTCACAGCATCTATGTAGCACCTGTGCTGTCTACGTGGCGAACGTATGGCAAGGCGTCACTATTGACTGGCTAGTGTTGTCACCTCCTGACAGTTAATACCTTTTACCTTGACCTAAATGTGACCTTCTTAGGTCAAAAGAGAATAATACTTTATCAAACATAATTTTATACTCGTTCATATTATGTAGGTCACCATAATAAAAATACACTGTAAATGATAATTTCATTTTCAAGGTCACTAGAGATCACGTCATGCAAAGCTTGTATACTCTAAATGTTAAAGCATAAAATAAATGTATTAATTAAAATGGTAGAAGGGAGGTAGAGCGTCTCCTTAAAAACAAATGCTTGTAGGATCGATTCTCAGTGGACTCATTTGCATTTGAAATATTTTCCATTCCAACCATTTTCCTCTGCTTTTTTAGATGGTGTTTAATTACCGGTATGTAATATTTACACCTATAGTATTCAATGTTCACTACATGTTCTAATATACATACTGACTTTACATACTGACTTTTGTTCTGCAGCCTGGACGCGTGGCCAACCTCGTGGAATCGGAAGGGGTAGGTTTTAAAATGTTATTAAGTTAAATATGTGTTATTACTAATAGAGCATTACATGAAAATACTTGAAGGATGTAACGAAGACAAAAGAATTGTTTAAAACTACAGTTCACACTTGTTGTATGTGTATTTTACATTAACTATTAACTAAATGCGTTAAAATTAAAATGCAGAGTGTTTTTATTGATAAATGATTGATGTATAATAACTTTAAAAAATTAGGATGAGATATTGCAATTTTGGACTATTATTATTTTTGCCTCGTTGACATTGTACGTGATTCATAAAAACAAGTATTTGTATTTTATATTGATACTAGTTAAACATATTAGACAAACGATATTAAGAATTTTCATTTATTTGTTATATTTCAGATCATCCCATTGATGGTGATTATGTTAAGTACATGTTTAACTGTTTCAAGGTGTAGTCGATGTGCTTGCACATACATTGTTTTGTATCGTTCATGCAATTTGTAGCACTATTTGGATGTTTTATACAAATACAATTATTGATTTATTGATTGGTTAATTGATTGATTGACAGGGAATCGTTTGGGGAGTGGCTTTCCAGGTGAATGGAAAAGAGCAGGTCACCAAGGCTCTGGATCATCTCACCAATCGCGAGACAACGAATGGTGGCTACACGACCCTCATAACAACCTTCTACCCCCGTGACAAGAACAAATGCGTCCCAGTCCTACTGTATACCGCCACCGAAGATAACCAGTATTACCTAGGAGACGCCGACATCCCTCAGATGTCAAAACAGATCGTTGCAGCCAAAGGTGACGCTGGCAGTAACGTGGAATACGTCACAAAAATGGCCGATTACGTCAGAAACTACATCCCAGAAGACACCGACGAGCATCTGTTTGACCTTGACACTAAGGTTCGCGATGATCTGAAAACAAAACGAATGTGTTCACATTTACTGATGCTTCATCACAGAAGCGGGCCTCAATGATTTTAAAACGTAGACGTTCAGAAACGAGTCAGGAGAGGACGTTAATATGCTGAGGCTCAAAGCTGTATTTCAGAATCCCTTCCCCTTGGCTATACTGCTAATAAACATTAACAAAAAACCGGCTATAAAAATTAAAACTGGATCATTTTCAAGGCACCTCATCTCGGAATGTAAGGCCTGGAGCTATATTTCTTCAACACCCCAGTACAGTGGCGGATCCAGATAGTAGAAATAGCAGGTCCACATTTAAAAAAAAGGTTAATATTGAAAACGTATTTGGGTTAAGATCTATCCAAGACGCTGCGGATGACGTAGGTTATAATCGGCGCCCGGGAGATGCGTCTGCTATAACAGCTTAGTTCTGTACACAGACGTTAAACAACATTCACTTGAATTCGTTAAGATCTAATTATGTTGGGGGATAAAATTGTAGGCCTAATTGGTGGCCAAAAGAGGGAGGAGACCTGACCCTAGAATCATCCAAGGCCCGATATAAGTAAGTGTGTAGGCCTATATTGTGTGCGACATAACTCTGTTTGGCATGCATAGATTGAATTGAACAAACTGTAGTATTCTGGATAATAACAAATATTGTGTGCTTTTTCGTGGAAATGGTAGCCTATCAGAATCCATCCCGTTCAATTGGATGTTTCCCAATTTCAAAACATTCCATAACTACATGGATGTTGGTTCAAATGATGACGTCGATGCAATTCAGTCTGGAACTGTATGTTATACAAATTGATGTAAATCCAGACAACTGTTCTGTCTTCCAGAGGAGATGATTATTTCATTGGGTGCTTTACTATCTATGTTTGCTTTTGTTAATGATTTTAAGAGTTTATTTTTGAACAAATGCCCGTATGTATACCCACCATGTTTATTGTAATACATTAGAATCTCGGTGTCTAGTATCATTGTAATGGTTGTGACGTTCTTCTTTTTCTGCGTTCGATCCTTTTATGGTCACTTAGTGGCACTATATTACATAAAATATTATATATGATTGTAAAACCATACAGACATGAATCCACTATAATGATTAATAATTTATAGAAGTTATTGGTGATGTTATTTTTGTACAAGGAACTTTCGTTTGGCATCGATACTGTTCTGGAGATGGAGTTTAATAGCATGCTAGGCCTATGCCTAATAAATGTCAAGAATATTCGTACAAAAACTAACCACTTCTATAGCTGTAAAACATCCTTAATGTTTTTAAACAAATAAATAAACAAAATTAATACTATACTCCTATGAGTTTATTTATGTTAGAAACATTGATCTTTATCTTCATAATGGCGTCCAAAAGGAAGTAACTTGGACATCACGAATACATGCTCTATTATCTGATGTTAATTAAAAATTAATACCAGAACTTTTTGTTGATTTTATGTTGTTATTGTTTTATTTATTAGATAAGGTCTCATTGTTAAATAACATTAAAATTAATATGAACCAATCCATACCACACAAGGCAAATTAAAAGAAAGTGCATGTATTGAAAAAAACGTTAGCGTATACAATCTTGAATCATTGTTAAAACAGTGATGACATTGGTTGTGAAATGCGAACATTGTCTCTCCCCCCCCCCACACCGATGTCATCTATCATACGCTCACTGGGGCGGATACAGCTTTTCTGATGAGGGGGGTCTAAGACAAAAAGGGCACCATAACATTATGAAAAGGCATTATTGAACAATTACACATGGTTCACATGGACCATAATATAATAGTGCTATAACAGAGACACTGCCAGGCGTATTCCACAGTAATAATAAGTTTTAAAAAATAAAAAAAATTGTAAAAAAAACAAATCCTAAATAAAAGGGACACTTCTCAAATTTGAGGGGGTCCGGACCCCTTGGACCCACCGCCTAGATCCACCCCAGGCTCAGCCCATGTTATATAAATGTTTTAGGGTTTTTGTTTCACCTAAATCTAGGTATAGTAACCTGACATGCATGAATATTTTCAGTACAAAACAATAACCTGATCTTGATCTGTTTTTCAATTGAACTTGTGCATGTTAAACAAAAAATGTTTTTTCTATAAGAGCGAGGTCAAGCTCAGCGGTTTTAAATCTGGGCTCAAAACTTAAACTGAAGTTTAAGCTCAAACGTCATGACACCACCCTGCAAATGGGATACATGACATCTAAATGTCATGACACCACCGTGCAAATTGTATACATGGCATCTCACTTTCTGACGTTTGAACGTTTGAAAGTTATAACTTTTTTTTCTCTCTTTTTTGTAAGCACAGGTATTCTCTAAAGGGATAATTCGTTCCCGCCAAGACAGTACTAAAATGTGAATGAGAGTTGTGAGAGTGTCGGCATGCCTCAAACCTGGAGTTATTTGTCCTGTGTGACCACTAAAAGGGTCTTTAATAACCCCGTGAAAAACCACAAAACGTTACACCGCTACCACCACCATCTATTAAACAGCAGGAGGCTAAATTTAAGATATTGCTTGTTTTCACAAGATCACAAAACGGGAACAGACGCATAAAAGACTTGTTTATACTTCTAGGTGAGAAAAAAGGGCTAATTAACTGTGAAGAGTTTGCTTTAACAAAACATTGCTATTTAATGCTCGTGGAATTCACCCGGCTTCCCAGAGGCTGTTTGGTTGGTGTTGAAAGGTTTGGGTGTTGGACTATTGTGGGTAGTGAAACTTCCCTGGGGATTAACCACAGACTAAGGGTGGATGTTCAAGACCAATGGCAAGTTTTTAATAATCAGTTGGAGAACTGTATTTGGTTAGGATGAAAGGGGTCGCTCTGTAGTCGGCATTCACGAGTATCTGTTTGTGTATTCGTCTGTGATCATTGGTCGTGGATGATCGGCAAAAGCAACATGTTACAATAACAACTTTTGTGCTTTTGTGTTGATTAAAAACAGGTGTGAATACCATTCAAGTGTAAAGATATGGACTTGAAAGTGTTCTATACTAAACGACATTTAAAAAAGAGTTATTGCAAAAGCTCTACCTTATATACAATGTAAAAGGTATACAAACACAACTTCGCCAATTAAGGATAATCTTTAAATTGTAATGATTTTAACGAACATTTAAATGACCAAAATAGTCTATGTTAAAAATGTATCTGTAAAAAACATTAACCAAAGGACTAACAAAGCACTCGTGAATTACTATTAAAAGGTTGCCTTTGGTCAGGTCAGGTCATGGAACATTTGTGTTTAACGTCTACGTTCAGATGTTTCCTTTAGTAGCATCATACTTTTATATGCATCATCCTACAGACAGGATAACACATACCACGGCATTTCTCCAGATGTGGAGCACAGTTTGTGACAGAACCCCATCAACCAAACCATGGTTCGATGGACGCAACGATTTCAGAAGAGAAGCCTACCAATTAAGGTATCTCCTGTCCCATATGTTGGAATAGCAAAGCTTGTTTTATTTAACGACGCCACTAGAGTACATTGAATTGAACTTTAACTTTATCATCGGCTATTGGAGGTCAAACATAATATGATCATTCTGACACATTTCTTTAGAGGAAACCCGCTGCCGACATATAGACTACTCTTTCCGATAAGCAATATTAAAGAGTTTTTAAACCACTTTACTACAGACAGGACACTGAGCACATACAATGGCTTTTGATGAACGAACCAGTTGTGATCCACAGGTTGGAACGGAAAACAGCCCAAACTGTGCATGGGTCCACTGAACAGGATCGATCAGATGACTGAACGCTTCAAAGGCAGATATGCTAACGACTGAGTTACATCCCGCTCGTTTGCGTTACGAGTATCATCCTTTTTATATGCATCATCCCATAGACAGGATAACACATACCACGACCTTTGTCCAGTTGCGGGCCCCAGACAACGGTTGAACTGCAAAGATTCGATCATTCGAAGCAACGACCTATGGTGAGCACTCTCTACATCAATGTAACGCTGACTGTTCTTGGGTGAAATAAAGTTCTGTTCTGTACCGATTAATGTAAATCCTGTCCCATATGTTGGACTAGAGAGCTGTCTGCGGAGTACATCTCCGCCATATGTCACCAGAATTGTTTGACACCTTACACCTGGATTATTTGACATCTTGCATAATAGAGAGTGGTAGGAATAAATCTGATGGGATTTCGGTGTTCTCGCGTCCAGCTTCCCGCTGTTCGTGAAACGAGCGCCACTTGACAACTGCATTCTGAAACGATTTCCATGTTTAATTCTACTCTGCTTTGACAAAAGTAAACAAACAGTTGAACACCGTGAAGATACGGCAGGTAGCTACCTAACACCGTGAAGCGATGGTACCAGAGGTCGACCATGCAAGCGAAACCAAAATAAAAATTTAAACAAAAATTATTATTTAATTATAAAAAATAGTTTTAACATATGCTATTTATAAAACGCATGTTGCTTCAGTATAACACGGACATAATTCTGTATAATAAACCAAGAAACAAGAATGATAAAATATTACTACATGTACAGTAGTCATTAAATTATGTTTCTGAAAGTATCGTCCGCCATCTTGGATATTTATTTACGTTCTACACAACACACTAGTAGATGACCTATTTTTATATCTAATAATTCGCTAAATCTTTATACGGCATGTCTTCAAAGAAAGACAAAATTACAAATAAACAGCATAAAAGTAGACATATTTATATTACACAAATAAATAGCATAATAAAAATAATATAATTATATAAAAATAACAATTAATTAATTAAATCATGTATACATACACACAACAAACTAACACATCACAGAACAGATAAAAGTAGGACTACAACAGTAGTTTATTAGTATTACAAATATAACGTGTTGTCTGCCATGTTTAATGCTATATTTTACAAGTAAGATGACTGTTTTACAAAATAAGGGGCCGTTCAAATATTACGTAACGCTGTTTGTGAAAATTAGACACCCCTCCCTCTTGTAACACCGTGTACTGCTAGACTATAATAGTTCACACCGCTTGGACCTATACCTCCACCCCTGAGCATTAAGTAATATTTGAATGGCCTCTTAAGCCATCAAATCAAGTTAATTACTTATAAACTATATAAAGATACATAGAAATCATAATTACAAAACAAGTGAAATATATATAAAACAGAAAATCGCTAAAGGTAGATCTGTGGATCTGTGGATCCATAGAAGAAGAGTCCATAATACATCTATTTATATTACTGAGTATTAACACTTCGTCCTAAACAACATGTCACCTTGATACAACATAATTTTAATTTAACAATACCCTGGCATATTGTTTAATCAATGGCAATTACAAGTCAAATTATTGTTTAATCAATGGCAATTACAAGTCAAATATAATATTAGAAACTCATGGAGTGAATAAAAAACGTATCAGCAAGAATCTCAGGTTTTTCACATGACAGCACACACCACGTCCCTTTTATTTCGCAAATGATGTTCTGCATAGAACGGGAAAACAACTGAGCAAGATAGATCTTAAGATTTCACGCATGTCGAACAATCAACGTTTTGTTGGCTGGTTTTTATACAACGTATTTCTTTCATTTCTTTCATGAACGAGAGTTTTTGTTTTAAACGTACTGAGAATCAGAATGTACATTTGTGGAGACGCTTACAACAATGTCCACTACATAACTCGGAGAGAAGTTATGTCTAGCTGCATGGAACTGATTTACATCAGAAGCTCTGTGGATCCAGGGATGACCTGCAAAAAACTCACCAATTCATCACTCAGATTGGAATATTTGTATGAGACAATTTACCGAAGTCTAAGTTAGACGCGTTTTTCATCGTCTTGCTGTAGAGGCTCCTATTACCAAAACATACTGTATGAAACAATGCATTCCAAAATTTATGTTTGTTCTGTCAAAAGCACACATTTGACATATTTCTATCAACAATGAGTTGACGTCATGCCACGCGTAAAGCCACGCAAACGTCAATGTCCATGTCAACTATTCGCAATTAGTGGTGAGGAACCGGCTGTCGCTTCTGTTTGGTAAACAGAACTGACCCTGTTGAAATACATAGAATAAACGCTGGAAACTAAATACTCCCAGCTAACTGGCACTGGTGGAGCTTGTATGTCCTAAACCCAGCTAATTACGTGTAACTCACAGATGGCCAGTATAGAATGTCAACAGTTTAAAACGAAACACTCGGACAGAACTGAAGAACTTTAGTCGCACTTTTTTTAAAGGCAATGACCTGAGTACATGGGTACATGTACGTAGATTTAAGGTGCCGGTGGGTATATCACTGTGTACCAACAAAATATGTTGGTTTAGACAAGAGTGCCAGTATGGATAGATTTTATCCAGTTACGGGGCTGGTTTATACAGAAATCCTGAGTAGACAAAACTTAATGCTCATTTAGACAGAGTTCACTGTCTATCAGACTGAACCCGCACTTATAAATACAACTTAAATGTTCAAACATCGAAAATATAAAGTGTGACGTCAGCTGTGTCTTTTGTATGGCTTTGTTTTGATGTTAAGTCTACTGCAACTCTTGCACAGGCTGGACCCTATTAAATGTTTTATAAGTCTGGACTCTATGTTTTAAAACCCTGTCCTGGTGTGTGTTTGTAGCTGTCATTTGTTTTGCCGTTAGTCTAATCTAGCTCAAGCATTGAGTCTGAAGTCAAGTCAAAATTGTTTAACGTCTACGTTCAGAGCCAGGCGCAGTTTATTATTTTAGTCACCCACAGCGTCTGGGACAGGAACAAAGGGGTGAGGGAGCAGAGGGGGAGTACGATCAAACTAACGAAAACAAGTGAGTTTCCGCTAGTCCAGTCTTGCAACTGGAGTGTGGGTGATGGTGCAACTGCTTTTGGAATTCTATAGAAGAATTATGCCGAGTTTGAAATTATTTGTACTATTATTTTTATGGTTGAAATTGTGCACTTTTGGATCGCGGGTTTTGAAAGTAAATGTGATTGAGTGTGGACTCTATGAAACGTTTTATGAGCTTGTCCCGGCGTGTGTTCGTGTCTGTCAGCTCATCAAACTAGCACATCACAACATCTTGTGTGAATAATACACACGACCTGCATCAAAGATTCACGTTCAGTTGATGTTGTAAAGAGCATAGCCTACGTGTGGTCAGCCCGTGGTGGCACTCTCTGATGGTCAAGCAAATGTCTGGCTGTGCTGTTTGGTGTTAACTGTCCATTTCAAAGAGTTGTTGTACATCGTCCGTGAAAGATAAATTAAACCATGTGTGCTGGTATGAATGTCAACTACATAGAGTTATGTTCTAAACAAATTGCAGGAATCAAAGACGTCCTTCGCGCAAGTCAACAATATAATTAACTGTCTAACGGGTTTTTTCTTCTCTTTTTTCTGCATCCCAGGTGCGGCAGGTTTGAAGAATGTGATTTTTTACTGCAGCAGCAATCGGGGGCGAATCCAGTTTTTATTTTATAGGGTTCAGGTTCAACCAGATTGCCAGAGCAGTATATTATGTAGTTGATTTTTTTTTTACGTACATCGTACATCGTACGTGTACCTGTGCGTGTTTAAAATACATGTAGAACAATACAATGACGTCATAATGACAATGCACTGGGTAAGCATCATTTGGGTATTTTATGTGCATCATTACTTATTTTGTCAACTTTTATGTATTTATGGCAATATCTAGGGTTAAAAGGTTGTACTTCGTTTCATGGTTACACTAAACAAAAACACAAACACCTTAATGAATTGAAAAAGGCCATTTATTAAATAAATGACGGACAAGTTAGTTAATTAAATTACCATCACATTGTTAAGGCAATTTCTCTAACTTTTGACAATTCTCTCTGAACCATGAAAGATGGGGGTTAAAACCCGCCACAATTTTGCGTGAAACCAAAATCCCCCCATCTAAACCTTTTTAATTCTTTAAGACAAATTGCAATTTAGATATAGGAGCATCAAATCTATTATAATTTCTGAAAAACGATGTTCATACACAACTACGACCAAGGAGGAAAAGGAAAGGCCCCCCGTAATAAACAGCATGTTATCTTCCATTTAGGTTGTTATATACATGTAGTCATGTACTTGTAAGAATTGGAACCGAGGCCCAAGTCCCCAGGTTACTGATTATAATTTAACGACTACACGTAAACCTACAGTACCTCAAGACACATTGAAATGTCCCTAGATACACAATGTACCTGTATATCAAACTCTATAGAACAGTGTTGTAAGTTGTCAAATACTAGTATTTAACTAGACCAAACTAGTTATGACTAAAAGCATGACCAATTGCAGAAGCCCAAGTCCCCATGCATTGGAATCCAAAAACAAATAATCGAGGCCCATGTCCCTAGATCTCAATTAGTGACTAGATAAATTTAATATTAAACAACAATAAAAGGAACACAAGCTAAACATAATAATAACTACAAATACCAAAATAGCCCAAGTGCAGAGGCCCCTGTCCTCATGTACTGAACTATATGAACTTTAGTGAATGAAAATGAAGCCCAGGTCCCCAAATCTTGCTTCATGACAAGATAAAATTTAACATAAATAATAGTCAAAAGAAACAAGCTCAACATAGTAACTACCCACATAGCCCAAGTGCAGAGGCCCAAGTCCCCATGCATTCGACTATATGAACTATTGTAAATGAAATTGTGATCCAAATTCCCAGATCTCACTTCATAACTAGATAAAATTTAACATAAATAATAGTCAAAAGAAACAAACTCAGCATAGTAACTACCCACATAGCCCAAGTGCAGAGGCCCATGTCCCCATGTATTGGACTATATGAACTTTTGAGAATGAAAATGTGATCGAAGTCCCATAACTCACAGCAAAACCAGATAAAATTTAACATAAATAATAGTCGAGAAACAAACTCAGCATAGTAACTAGTAACTACCCAGGGCCACATAGCCCAAGTGCAGAGGCCCATGTCCCCATGCATTGGACTATATGAACTTTTGAGAATGAAATTGTGATTCAAATTCCCAGATCTCACAGCAAAACCAGATAAAATTTAACATAAATAATAGTGAAAAGAAACAAACTCAGCATAGTAACCACCCACATAACCCCAGAGCAGAGGCCCATGTCCCCATGTATTGGATTATATGAACTTTTGTAAATGAAATTGTGATCCAAGTCCCAGAACTCGAATAGTAAAAGTAAAGTTTGTTTTATTTAACGACGCCACTGGAACACATTGATTTTTATCTTATCATCAGTTATTGGACGTCA
>JAUTWP010163486.1:0-10979 GCA_033042655.1 Cyathermia naticoides
GGACCCATCTGCAGTTTGGGCTATTTTCCGTTCCAAACAGTGCTCCACAACTGGTTCATCAAAGGCCGTGGTATGTGCTGTCCTGTCTATGGGAAAGTGCTTATAAAAGATCCCTTGCTGTTTATCGAAAAGCGTAGCCTATGTAGAAGCAGCGTGATTCCTCTAAAAAGAAATGTGTCGAAATAACCCTATGAATGACATACAATACCCGATGATAAGATAAACGTCAATGTGCTTTAGTTGCGGGGTTTTTCTGTTATTGAAAATAACTCAATTAGTCCATGTATGCAATGCGATCCGACAACGTACAGCATCACAACTGTCTGCTCCAGCAATGAACTACATCCATCTGTCTCTCCTAGATCAATAGAGTTATTTTCTCTAGAATCACTTCATTAATTTCTAAATTCCTATCTGTCTGAAGGCAATGAAATCGACATGCTATCAAGAAGTAATGCCGCCATGTCTCCTTTGATCTCGCTAATCAAGCGTGAACATATTGACTAATGAGGCAGCACGTTGTTATTCTAAAACGGATTTCCTACAAACAAGCACGGACATTTTCCCCTCGTCGTTGACGTTCATATTTTCAAAGCGATTTCTATAAAGGCTTTCTGTGTATTGCTATACAGTCTGGATTGAGTGAGAATAATGGAGAAGGTGTATTTTAGGAAACTTGACTCATTGGTTAATTACGTGTGATCTAGATTGTGCTATGTCGTATAAAGGAGAAGAGATAATGTTGAATTGTTGGTTATTAGGTATAAGAGGTGACAACTGTGAAGAATGGACTATATCTTGTAAACTCCATCCTTCCCGTGTAACGTGTCTTATACCTAATAACCAACATGCTCATTAAAAACACATCATTATCTACAATATATCAGTACAGCAAACCTACAGTTGCCACATGCGATACTCTTTTCTCCCATGCCTGCATATACAAGATAGAACTAGCCCATGTAAGAAAGCCATGTGGGAAAACTATCCCCAATAACCACGTTATGACCATTTCTACCAATCGGGTGGAGTAGCCCTATCCCACATGAGTACATATGATGGATTCTTATATTCTATAGTAACACAAATGTTTTAAAAACATTGTCACAGAGAAATAACAAGGTATGGTTTAATCAAACAGGACACATGGAATAAAACAATAAATCATATACCATCTCATTTCCATTAGCAACAAACATTGAAAAGGTTGGAATGAAAAAAGCTCAGGTCTGTTGACAAGAAAACCATACGACCTTTTGAATTGAAGCTGGACAAGGCTTTACTACTGGGTAAAATGACTTTCTGGAAGGACGTACGAGAACGTGGCACCATTGTTGTCATTCATTCCTTCATCATCATTAACGAAACAAGTTCTATTTTGAGAAGTTTTCTTATTGCTCTCCATGAACTCTTGCAGTTAGGCGAAATTACAGAGTACTGTTCCGTGGTGATCAATCACACTAAAGTGCCGCAAACCGTCCATAAACATGACTTCCGGTTAAAAACAAACGACTCTTTACGTATTACGTGTAGTTTGCTACCAAACCATACATATATCAATACATGTGTAGAGATAAAGTTTTTGTCATTTTCTGAATGGAGTAATTATTATAAATAAATAATACAACGTTTTTCTTAGAATAAGAATGGAAATAGAGATAGTTACAACATCGAATGTGAACTTACTCAGTCGTGTGTTAGTGTTAGATTAACACGGTTTACTTGTTGTATTGAAAGGAAAGGAATGCCTGGTTAACGACAGTTATTTTGCTGATTGAGAGACATGGGCTGGAGAAATGCATTTCTGTCTCGTAGACTACTATTCTATATGAAAACATGTTAGCGTTCCACAAAACGAATATAACAGATTCAGGGTTGTCTTTTCTAATGTTAACGGTCTACTTCACTTCAAAACAACGTCAATACAGCCATTATCTTTTTATATCACAATATATGATACGAATTCACTCTATGTCAGACTGGGAACAGAAAACACTTTAAACAGGCTTACATCACAAAAAGTGTTTAAGCACGCCTCTTCTTGGCACGGTGTCCAAACATGCCGGACGCCCTACACAGGACGGGAATATGTCCAACTGCGGCCAACACTTTTTAATCATTTGATTTCAACAGATTGCGTGAGCATCTGCATACTATGTTCTTAACTCAATCTGGTATAACAGCCTGACTCTGAACGTAGACGTTAAACAACATGACATGACATATTGGTCTGAAGTCTGTTTTAATATGGTCAAACATTTCGTGTTCTCAGAAGTAATTTGTCTTCATGGAACATCATTTGCTAATATTACATAATATTGGTAACTATTCCCACTTAAAAAGTTTAACGAACAAACACAACTCTTTTCTAATGACGTAATTCCGACATTATCCCATGTCAGCGATCTTATAAACAAAACTTGACCATTTCAACAAGTCTCGGCTGAATCCGTAACCTTTACGAAAACATCCGAGATTAGTGGATGAAGCTGCATGTGACAGCTGTTTTGTAAATTTGTCTCATCCAAATCCTGAACCAATGTGACCCAGATATACTATATGTTATGTACCGCCTTCTAATAGATCCTAAACTGCATGAATATAGATACATGTAGAATAATCATTCAATGTTTATTAGGCATTACATGCCATATGCCTGTGGATATTATACATTATTGTGACATTGTAAAATATAATCACTAATAAGTAATAGTGTGCATGATAGTTTTAAATGTTTGGGGTCAGGTGTTATATATACATACATATATATTGCACAGTATATCATAATATGATTTTTCTTTACATTACTTTTGTCGGTGAAATGTTTCATAATTTCATCACATTCATAAATAGTCAAATCATGTATGTACAAAATGCTTGTAAATAGATTGCTTATTGACAACGTATTGGTTGAAATTGTATAGATATTCCATTATATCATCTATTATTTCATATTCATTTCTTCTGATACTGTATATTTTTATATTTTTGTCCCAAATCTATCGCACGTGCATATTCCACTAGAAAATTATTCCATTATCAAATTGTGTTTCATCTTCAACACGCGAACAATGTTAAATTCCATCCCATGCTCAAATAATACGATGATACAAATTATTTTTTATTATAGTCAATTTTTGCTTTTATTCCAATGCATAAAGCTATTTTAAAGTAGCGTTTCCGACTGCAGATGTTTATTATTGTGTTTGCATTCAGTGTGATAGGTCAGGTGGGGAAA
Source organism: Cyathermia naticoides (assembly GCA_033042655.1). NCBI lineage: Eukaryota > Metazoa > Mollusca > Gastropoda > Neomphalida > Neomphalidae > Cyathermia > Cyathermia naticoides. The sequence continues at coordinate 3,239 of JAUTWP010163486.1, forward strand.
TACAGTGGCGAATGCGGGGTAGGGGTTTAAAGTAACATCCTAAATGCTTCAATTTTAATATACCAACACAAATTGCATTCTTTCATAGTTTATTATTTTATACCCCTGAGGAAGTTTATAAATGTTAACGAAACGTTGGGAATTTAGATAATTTTAAAGATAATTTTGTTATATTTTATTCTTTCACAAGGCTCATTTTAATTACACCCCACCCTTAAACCGACCATGGATCCACTCCTGATGTAGATTTTAAATTATTTAATCACAGCACTGGGTCCGTCCTTTAAGTCTCACACAGTTACCATAACAACTAAACTCTCTATAGAGGCCACCTCGAATAACCTGTCTATTTAAGTGATTTCAAAAGTCTACTAATAAGGAGTCCGGACGCACTGGATGGCGCAGAAAGGTCGTCCGAGAGAGACGTCTGCTATAACAGCTTAGTTATGAACATAGACGTTAAACAGTATTGAATTGACTACTGTGTATACAGTCCACCTGTTGAAAGCAACTCTGTATCCTGCTGGATAGGTGACAGGAGCGGCGAGATTTAAAGTCGCTCATCTGAGAAATACTCTAGATTTTAAAATAACGTTTCTTGTTATTAATGCACATCAACCTAAATGTGTAAATATTGTGAGGATATAGACATCTTATAATACAGCTTATAACACTCTGATGGAAAAATATGCTTTTACAGTTTGGGTTGTTGTTATTGGTTTTTTTTAGTATTTATTTATTATATTTTTATTATTATTATTTTGTGGGTACAAACATACTTTATAATGTCTAATAAGTAGGGTAAGTGCCTTTAAGAGGAGAACATAATTAATTATTATAATACTTCAAAACTCAGACCAGTGACTTTAAGTCTTAAATGTTATCTTATCTGAAACAAAACAGCAGCATGGTTGTATATCTTTAGTCTAAATTATCACACGTTAGAGTACATGTATACTTTTAAGTCTAAACTCATCATGTTGAACATACCAATCATTTAAACATACTCTTTATTTCTGTCAAACGGAATGAAGTAAGAAACTACGTGTCAAAAATGAATTAACACTAAACTGAAGCGTTTTTAGAAGTCTGGTTTGAATCCCAAAGCACGTTTCAAAAACAAATGAGGCCATATTAAAGTTATAATCATGCGTGATGTTTTCATTTTGCTTAAAAAATAACATTTCTGAGACTGTTATCTCACAAACATGGCCTGGTGTCCTACATCCCGGATACTGTTATCTCACTAACACGGCCTGGTGTCCTACATCCCGGATATACACATCCAGTGTAACACTGTTTACTTTTATTCATATTTATTTATAAATAGTCAACAAGTATTCACATTTCATCAAGTGATAATGTTTAATAATAATTCCTAACATCGTATGCTTGAATCCATTCGTTACATCGCGTTATCTTTAAACATTCCGGTTTAATTGCGGACGTATATACCCACAATACAGGGCTAACATTCATACAGACGCTAGAAAGTCTGTTTATTGTCGCTTCATCATGCATTACTATATACGTGTAAATATTTAAATCATATGAATAGATACCGGTAAAGAAAAATCAGTGCGCTAAAAATCATGGCGGGCAATACGCAATACCAACACGAACTATTTCTTTTTTTAAACATTTCATCGTTGCACAAATAACAGAGCTTTATAAAAATGCGCGTTATGTTGATACATTCTCTTGTGCATGTAACATATTCAGTCTCATATTTCTTTTTATGTTTTCTGGTTTTTTTAATTATTCATTCTTCCGATGTTCGCGCTTTTAAAGAAAAAAGCGCGCAAAAGCGTCCTGTACATTTTCCTCCCATTTGCTCACAGCGACAAACATTCCACTTAGTTAAAATAGAATCTATTCATAGAACGTGAACAGAGTATATTGAAACTATTTTTATATACTGCCTGGTGCAGCAGTCTTCCTATACAAACCATTCCCGCATTTCATGTATTATTACCTTGTTAAGCACGTTCACCACTTTCCGACATTTTCTTTTTGTCGTAAAAAACTAAAAATGCTATTACCAAATCTATTTAAAGAGTTTCTATGCATTAGGCAAGAAATTTCTTTATCCCAAAATATCTGGACCAATCACACACTTGACATATTCTTGAAATGGCACAGTGCAGCCATTTTAGTTAGACTTTTAATTATTAATACTAAAGAATGATGAGTGAAATTACTAATACTGTTAGTTACGTTTCATGTGGACTATAAACAACGCATTGCACTCTATGATGTATAGAGGTTTAACATGCAATTTAGATGTTTGTTTATCTGGTTTAACGTTATTTGTTTAAAGGTAGCTACACACTATGAGCCACATAACAGTGCTGAAACAGAAGCGATCCATTAAAATGGCCAGTATTGAACTTATTCAATATTGAAAACCCATTTAGAGACTTACGAAATATAATTGTCCATAACGTAATTAATACTATTTGAAAGCAAGACACGTAACATGTTTAAACATAAGAAGTTCTGAGAAGTAACTGCTTTCCTATATAAGCTACTTATTTCTGAGCCTGGTAGCCCTCCATTTCTCCACTTATTATTCTTTATATTGTTAAGGATCAGATATCTTAATGAATGTCTGTTTATAATGTCTCATTTATTTTCTATGAAAACTGTAGAATACAACATTTTAAACTTGCATCCGACTAAGACTAAGAGTTAGCGTATACTATTACATAATTTTTATTATTTTTCAAAATTAAGATTGTGCCTAATATAACAGTGTAGACATTAACACTGTCGTTTAGGCGAACGCCAGTGTGTAGCTACCTTTACAATGATCACATTAAATGTTGTGTTGACTACGTCATATCTTACGACTGCATCATTGTATCTCGTTACAGTATGATGACAATGGATCTAAAACCAGCCATTTTGTGTCATAATCAGCGCAGTCTTGCCACGAGTTTATAGACTCGTCCTGTCTGCAATGCTTCATGTTTATGTTAACAATGTGACTAATATGATTACATTTAAATCTTTAAATCCACTACGTTACCCTTCCTTTCTGTAGATCTAAAGTTACTCAGGGATCATGTTCCCATGACCACACATCTGAACAATAATGATCATCAGCGTAACGTTATAGATTTTATTCCGGTCGTAATACATAATAATATGTTATAACCAATATATTGCACGGACTGGTCTGGAAAACGTATTCCCTACTTACATCACCATGATGTTCAATCGTGTAATTATACGTATACTAGTTTAACGTTATATCATACTAGTTCAGACAATGAAGTCACATTAAATACAATCAAACTAAGGGTAACTGGATTTTCAGATTTGATCGTAATTAGATTGTATCTTAATTAGATTGTATTTTGACGATATGAACCTCACTAAATAATGACATAATTATTTTCTTAACGTTTACAATGGAAATGATCTTGTACAGTATATAATAAAAGATGATTGGTCAAGTTGTGGCTTGTTCTGTACATATGCAGACTGGTCTATGTACTGGGATAGCCAGGGAAATGATACAAAGTGCGTGACTGTTACACTTTCTCAATGCTAATTCAACAGTTGAAAAAAAACTTTGGGAATATAACATCTGGCTATCATGACCATTGAAGCTATCTTTAGTGTGAGGTCACAGGTCATGCACACTTTGGTTAGTAGTATTTATGTCATGCGCACTGTAGTTGATATTCTGTTTCATGTTGTCAAGTTACAGCGTATTCCAGATTATTTAATCAGTTTTCACTCCATTGCTCAATTACGGAAAGACTTTAAGACTAACTCAAATACAAAAACAATCTTAAAACGATTTCTTCCTAATCTATCTTCATTGTTTAAAGGACAAATGTATTGGCTATGTTTCATACAACTCTATTGGCTATGTTTCATACAACTGTATTGGCTATGTTTGATGTTTTCTCTAAATGAAAGCCAAACTCTGAAACGATAACTGTGTTATCTTGTGCAAATCTCTATCTCTGTACAAGGCAGAGTAAAAGGTATGCATTATTAAATTGTTAGGTCTTGTTACGTACCTCTCATTTGCTTAATAAAATTACATTTTTCATCCAATATTAAAGAATTATTTAAAAAATTATATTTCACACCATAAGATTATTTTGCTACTGAAATGTTCATTACTAATTGTTCGCACCTTTTTAAAAGTTTAGATGCGTAAGATTTTTCCTTGGCGCCAAAATCATTTGACTAAATCATTTTAATATAATTGTAATTTGTTGATCTTACAGACTTCCGTACACAGACGAGTGTTTTGAAAACTGACCGAGAAATCCATTCATGATAGAAAGTATTGAACGTTGATCACAACATTGTATAGCAACCTCACACGGTGGGGAAGTTCAGCAACCTCGCGTGATGGGGCAGTTGGTTATCTCTAACACATTAGAACACATTCGAATGACTGACAACACATGGGCAGCTATTTGATCGTGCGACATCTTAGTTTATATCACATACAGCATTTCTAGGTCATTTAGGCATCCTCCCAAACAACCTTGTCAATGTGCATGTTCTCATAAATTTTAGTAACAAACAAAATCCTCATTAAGTTTAAAATAGCTTTTATCTTGTCTTTCTAAACTAGTCTGAGTATCATGTGATCCCAAACCGTTAAACATACATTTGATTGGCTAGGTGTATTTTAAAATACTGCTTAACGGACATTTGATTGGTTAAATATAGCTATTACGTTTACGATTGGCTAGACGTAATAACACTGTTACACTGACAAACGCCCTCCCGTCCTGGGTGGGGTGCCCGACATTATCGGACATCGTGCCCAGGAGGGGCGTGCTTCAACACTTGTTTAATGATGTAAGCACGTTACACCTTTTTCCAGTCCAGTCCAGTACTGACAAACAGCAAACAGAACATTTAATTGGCTAACTAGATGCAAGCAGTGGATCTAGCCAATCATTGGCTCGTTTAGAAGTTTAGGGTTCTATCATACTCAGTCTAATTTTAGATAAGCAAATACATTACGTGTACAATCAAAATGATAAAAACTCGTTTATTATTCTATTTTTCTTCAGTTTCTTAATCTTTATTACCATACTATTGTGACAATGTGATATGCATTATGTTGAAAACAATTCATCTTGTTATGTACATATATATTATTATTTTGAGGTCTTCATGTTTCACTTTGATTGTAGTGAGGCTAGAGGTGCACGACATTTAGAGACAATGGTTGTTCCATTCACTCACTATGTGCATACATTTGAGATGACATATATTTCAGTTAAAAAAAATAAAGAAATATTATTATTCTTTTTGTCTTTGTGTTTTGATTGATAATATATAGTATTACCAAACCCAATGGTGTAAGCGGTCGGTCGTCGGTTCGATCCTTCTCAGTGGACCCAACGGCAATTTGTGATATTTTCCGTTCCAACCAGTGCAGCAAAACTGGTATGTTGTGTCCTGTCTGTCGGAAAGAGCATATAAAATATCCCTTGTTGCTTATCGAAAAAGAGTGGCCTATGTAGAGCAAGCGGGTTTCCTCTACAAAAGAAATGTGTCAAAATGGCCATATGACCATAGCTGCTAAGATAAAAATCAATGTGATCTAGTGGCGTCGTTAAACAAAACAAACTTTACTTTTTTCTTGCAACAACTTCTTGTTGAACGTATATGGGTACACACACCTTGCTTTCCTTTGAAGATAACTGGCAGCATGTTATCCACACGTTTAAACAGAGATAGCAGTGTTTCATTCATTAGACACGTCATTTGATAAGAGTTAAAACACACCAATACGTGATACCAGACGCGATGTCCTATTAATGCTTATCTTTGTGTCCAGATATCGCTTTCAAATCGGTGCTTAGGTTGCCTGGTATGACGTCACGAACTGCCGTGTGTTGTGCACTCCAGGGTGTCAAGACACGTTTTGTTCCAGTCAATGTGTAATAGCAGACGGTTTAATAAAAGTGGAAATCATTCAAGCACAATTAATTGTAATTGTACTTCCACTAGCACGTGGTAAGTTGTGTAGTTACACACTACGTTATGAAAAGTTTACTCCAAACAGTCAGAGAGAATATTTAGGGATGTGGTTGTGGTGTATGTGTGTATGTGTGTAGGCCTATGTGCGCGTGCGTGTGTGTTTGTGTGTATGTGTGTGGAGTTTATCCTGAGTTAAAAACGTAAAATATTGATAAGCAAGTTTAAAACAAACATTAATAAAACATAATTTAACTTTTATTATAATAATTAATACGTGTATTATAATTTAAACATATATCCATTGTATACTATAACCCCTTACCCCCGCTCACTTCCCGCCGTCAATTATACTCGATACGTGGACATTATCGTCATTTGCATTACGCGATGACAACTATTACCACGTACTACATCAATTATATACTACATCACCTTTACCAAGACACGAACATAAAAATTATTGCCACTTGTTACTACATCGCCAAGACAAAAACAAAAATCACTAAGTTATCAGTGAATACGATGTACAGTAAGAGTTATCTGAAATGACTATGTGTCTAACAACACCCCAGCACTGTTCCAATCAATGCTCCACAACTAGTTCATCAAAGGCCGTTGTATGTACTGTCCTGTCTGTGGGAAAGTGCATATAAATGATCCCTAGCTGCTTATCGAAAAGAGTAGTCTATGTGGGGCAGCGGGTTTCCTATAAAACATGTGTCAAAATGACAATATGAATGACGTCCAATAGCTGATGATAAGATAAAAATTAATGTGTTCCAGTGGGGTCATTAAACAAAACAAACTTTACTTTACATCCCAGCAAAGTGTTTTATCATCGGCCATATCAAATACACGGCATTTATGACACATGGTCTTCAGAAGAAACCCGTTACTGCTACCTTTTTCCGATAAGCTGAAAACTATATTTTGTATTCACCTTCCCATGGATACGATCTCGCAAGGTGTCAAAATTAATGGTCTTCAGAAGAAAGTCGTTGCTGCTACCATTTTACGATATTTCAGTTCAAACTGGTGCTCTATAACGGGATCATCAAAGGTCGTGGTATGTGCTGTCCTGTATATGGGAAAGAGTAGAATATGTGGCGGTAGCGGGTTTCCTCTGACAAATATGTCAAAATTACTTGTGGTGGCGTTAAATAAAACAAACTTTACTTTACCATTTTACGATAAGGTCATGTTCTATATTTAGAGTCAGGCTGTTATAGCAGATGCATTTTCCAAAATTTTATATTCACCTTCCCATTATTATGTATGACAACACATACCTCGGCCTCTGAAAAAGCAGTTATGGATCACTGGATGAAAGAAGAAATAAGTTTTTGAGCACACACAGAGGAATTCAAACTGATGACAAATCCCATTCCGAACTACATATCCCGTAGGGAATTATCTTTATACAACACGAACCGCGAGTTTCTTCTCTTTCTAGAGCAATTAGCATACGTTTAACACCTGACAGTTGTAGATGAACAGTGCTAGCGTGTTGTTATCTTCAACTAATAGTTCTAGCTTTTCTCAATGTCTCACAGAACTGCAGTCTTGGTTTAAAAAAAGTAAAGTTTGTTTTGTTTAACGACGCCACTAGTTAAAGCACATTGATTTTTGTCTTATCATCGGCTATTGGACGTCATTCATATGGTCATTTTGACACATTTCTTTTGGAAAAACCCCGCTACATACACATAGGCTAATCTTTTGGATAAGAAGCAAGGGATCTTTTATATGCACTCCCACAAATAGGACAGTA
>JAUTWP010163497.1:0-21259 GCA_033042655.1 Cyathermia naticoides
ATCAACCGCACAATAGGAAATAAGAAAATTGTTACTAAAGGGATGGAGGGTGAAACACTTTCCAAACTGAATTATATACTCTGCAAAGCACCAGTGGCGTGCACGAGCTTCCCGCTAAAATTTGCTGAGGTAACAAATTAGCATAAATTGGTGAGTATAAAATATGGAATCACTTGGTTAAACATCAAATTTGGAACCGATGAGTATTAATCAAATTCTTGTAATATAATAAAATTACTTGGAGAGCTATTTGTTGTAAAAAATTGTCTTTTGATTAGACATTGTATATACACTACATAAAAATAATTAATTATATAGTTATCCTAGTAATAAACATTAATTAGCAGCACATACAATTGATTACAAACTAATTTCTTCCTACCACTCTCACCAACAAAAGACCAGTCAGTATTACAAGCCTGTGCACTTCCCTGCATCCAGTCAAGTGTGTGTAATGTCTTCTGTAATAGGATCTTAATTTATCTTCTTAAACAAAAAACAAATAAACATAAATTGTAACAATGGATAAAAAAAATGATGTGTAAAATATTGAACAAATGCATGGTGCATTAGTCAATGTACTTGTGCATGTATGCAAACATGCCGTTAAACAGGAACACCACTGTCTGACGTCGACACAAACAAGCCATGCAACAATCATAATTCCTGAAGCCAGCACAAAGAAGTTCCAAGAAGCCATTGTGTGATTGTGAGATTCTAAATAATGTGAAAATAAAATAAATATTGGCACAATATGTGGCCATTGAGAGGCAGTCTGCAACTGTTGGGCTGGATAAATGGATTCATTAGTTGCAATCCGGTCCTCGCTTCATGCAATTCACCCTGCTACTGAGCTTAAGTCAGCGGTGTTTCATTAGTGCCAATGATTGTGGGTTTCTGGTGAAATGAAAGTTTTCACTTTTAAGATGATGTGTTTGAGTGTGCATTCATGAGAACAATACCTTGCAATAGTTTTACAAAGAGGAGCTCATAAGTGCCGTGGTATCGGTAATAGGATGAGTCGCAAACGTGTAACAATGCTGCATGATGAACAAAGCACTGACTAAATCAAAAGGCACTGGTGACAGAAGAATCAGCAGCAAAGCAATTGAAAACTCAAGTCCCCAAATGCGACTAAGACTTGTGATAATGGTCTGTGCCAAGTGTCTGATACCATGAGATTTAGAAACAATGCAACACTATCTAAGACACTGTCACACTAGTGCTTTCAATCAGCAACAGTGGTTTACTGCATTCAATAGAACCGAGAGTTCTTGCCTCGCACATTCACACTTTCTGCATGCACAAACTGAGGTCAATGGGGGCCAACAGAGAACTGCTCTTGACACTGCCAATCACTTGCCACACACTTTAACAAGACCACTCATTCTGTTGCTCATCAAGCAAGAAGAAATTCATTCAGCTCAGTGGGTGTGACATTTGTCTGGCATCCATTAGAACGGCACAGCAGACAGCTCTGCTGCTATCATATGTGCCTGGCATTACACATCAGTGATCAGCACTTTTACACTTCACAACCACAAACAATCACTAGCCTGCCAAACTGGATTGTCAAAGCACAACAATCATCAATTCTCTTTTTAATCCATCCTTAAAGATAGCAGATAGCACAGACCAGATAATACCATAAACTGCACCCGGGAGAAGCATCTGCTATAACAGTCTGGCTCTGAATGTAGACGTTAAACCACATAACCTGACCTGATAGAGCTGATTTTTCACAGAGACCATAGGATATTTTTCATCCAACCAATAAAGGTAAAAATGGAGGCAATACCATTTTTCCTATCTTGGACCACATAAATTACTGAGGTCATAACTGTGGCCCACAACAGGTGTCTGCTATAACAGCTTGATCTAAATATAGATGTTAAAACTGTTCTGTGCTTCAATGGTTCTCTGATAGAAGCATGTAAATAACTTTATCCCCTCCCAATCAATTCATTATTACTAGACAGTTTGCATGCAGCCAATGAAGGTAGCAATGGTGGCAATGCTCTTCTTTTCTAATATCTGTGGCATTGTGACATTTACCATATATAATAGTATTCAACACATAATAGTTATTCATTAACCATGAGCAGAATTTTTTTTTTTAAATTCTATAAATATACTGATATCGTCAGTTTGGAATCATGTGTGAATCATGTCCAGATTCTAGTACAACATTCATAACCTTCAATCATTTTGATTTTGAAAACATTTAACTATATTTTCATGTAGAATACAATATGCTTCATGAGATGTGGAAAGGATTATAAAACAAAAACATTACAAAGGTGACAACAACATTATCTTATACCGTCTTTCAGCCAAATTATTACTTTACTGCAGGAATAAAAAAAAAAAGTTTTGTTTATTTAATGACGCTACGGGAGCACATTGATTTTTTATCTTATCAGCGGTTATTGGACGTCATTCATATGGTCATTTTGACAAATTTTTAGAGGAAATCCACTGCTGCCACATGAGCTACTCTTTTCGATAAGCAGCAGGGATCTTTTATATGCACTTTCCCCTGCAGGAATAATAACTCAACACTAAAGTCATTGATCCCCATGGAAATTACATGCCATCAAGGTAATGTGAGAGAAAACATAACGGACTGGATATTACTGGGTCAAGTAACATGCAATTGTTAACTTGTCATCTTAATGACCGATTCACGCAGTTAACCAACAGTTCAACCAATACTTCATCATAAAAAATATATAAAACTGGATTTTTTCATTGTTTTAAAATTGATTTCCAACACCTCGATGAACTGCGTCTCAGCTGACATAGATATGACTGCAATGATTATTTTGGGATAATTCCACTGTGCATGGACTATAATGTTGAAGGCTTTAGGCTGAAAATTACTTTCTTATGGATGAATAATTTATCAATATATTCTCAGTAAAACTGACATTAACTGATCACAGAAAATGATGATCGATTCCCCCGCTGGACTGAAGAAAATCAAATAACTGGAACAATATTTGTTCAAATCATGCAAGTTTTATGATGGAAATATTACGTTCCACCAGCTTTATTACTGATATTTTAAGTCACTGGGTGTTCAAGTGTAATACCACCAGATAATATCAAATATAACTGATGAACCATCTTCAATTTGAAAGAAAATTGTAAGAAATATGTTTATAATAAGTTATACATTTATAATACCAATAGATCACATGTTCAATTTAAACAATAATTGTAATTTTCAACATTTTAATGGATCATAAAATTAATTGAAACATGTTTATTTTATTATTTTTAATTGATTTATAAATAATATTACTTAATGTTGTTATCTTTCTTAGAGAACAATTATATAACTTTGAAAAACCATAAAAACAAGCTTAGCCACCCAATATCAAATGTGATTCTTTGAAAATTATTTATTAAACAAATATTGGCATCTGCTATAACAGCGTCCTTCTGAATAGATACCTTAAACATGTCCTGACAGAAACAAATGCTTTGTATTTCAGACATTATTTAACAAAAATAGACTTGATACAAAAGATGATTCCCAGGCTCAGTATAATAGAATGAGGAATAATTAATATTTAATTAAGATGACAATTATAAGCAAGTTTTAACAGTGAACATCTGGTTTTATATCTCAATTGCAGAAGATGTGTCGATGTTATTTCCCTGTCAACTACTTGTCACAATTATCCCCCAGTGTTGAAAGCTTCAAAACAAGGTTACTTCAGTGGACTGCAACCCTTAACATTTTATTTCCTCCCACTAACATAATCACTACGGGATATCCCCTTGAAACAATGAATCACTTGTCAGTCAAATGCTGCATTTTCTATTGTGTTTTATTCTCTTGTAGAAGTTTTTCAGTGTGTTTTACTTTTGATTGTTTGCTTTGTGCGTGCACTGTCACAACTAAACAAAGAAAGCATAAGAATGAGACAACACATCGTAGAAACAAAAACATGTAATATTTAGTATGTCCGACTGCTATACAATGGTTAACACATACACATTTTATTCACACATGTAATATTAATTAATTAATGCACACACTGTATTCAGATACATAATTATAAATTTAATTAATTAACACATACACTGTTTTCAGATATATAATTATAATACTCATTAATTAACATATTTTATTCACACATATAATATTAATTAATTTTTACGCTCGAGCTGAATAAGAACAGGGAAGAAGTAAATTAGTAAAATACAAAAACTTAAACATTTAAAAAAAAATTGGTATTGACAATACATGAATATAAATCTTGTTTAACTTTGATGACAACCATCACATATTTTTTTAATTAGTTGTCAAACATATGATAGTGACACATGCACTACAGTAAAAGAATATTGCGACCACTTATACAATGTTTTTGAATTACCATTCATGGGTCTTATATGACATTATACAATTTCTAACCATCTTTATTACACCAGCATTAAAAGTCATAGCAATATTCACTATTTATAAATATACTTTAACATATTATAACATTTAAATTTATGCTTTATAAAAAATGAAATAAAAAGTTTTACTTTTTATTATCAACAAGAATTGTGTTTGAAAATGCCATTGACAATAAAATAATGTTATCAAAAAAGCAAAAAAACTCAAAAGTTTATGACTAAAACCAACAAGAATTATGTGTTTGATCATACTACATGTATTAACAATAAAATGATGTTATCAACAGAGCAGAAAAACTCAACATTTTATGACTAAAACCAACAAGAATTATGTGTTTGATCATGCCACTAACAATAAAATGATGTTATCAACAAAGCAGAAAAACTCAACGTGTTATGACTAAAGTGAAACCATCTGCTTGAAAAATCCACAGAATAGAATATAAAAACACATTGTCTTTGAGATGTGAAGCAGAAAGTTATTCTCTGGTTTAGTTGATCACCTTGAGAAAAGAGATACAATCATATTGAAGACACTCAGTGGAATAGACCGAGAACAATATCTATTGAGCATAAAATCTGCTCATCTCCTGGTGAGTCGTATCAAGTGCGCGAGATCCACCGACACGAGACACACCTCCAGTGTAACACTTTTACTGCTTCTTGTGAATGCTCCTCCTGATAACATCAGATTTATGAGACACCCAGGACCCCGCACAGAAAGGGGTTACTAATGTCTGCATTATCTCTGATCTCAAATAACTGCTTTGCCAAGCTGTTCACCAAATCCAGCAAATGCCCAAAACAGACCTTTTGACCATCATGTTGATGACTTATTCATTAAAGAAAATTTGTTTAAAATAAAGTACAGCATAATAAAAAAGATCTAAAAACAAGTGAAAACACTCTAAACCAGACCATTTCTAAACTGGAATTACATCTAAACCAGACCCTCTCTAAACTGGAATCCCTCTAAACTAAACAATTCAGTCCCAATGTGTACATTTAGTACAAATCTATCCTCTGAAAACTGGACACCTCTAAAAACGGACATTTTACTTGGTCCCATGGGTGTCCATTGTACAATTTAAAAACATGTACTAGTACAAACTCATATACAACTATTTTATAATTTAGACCATACAATATTGTTAAATAATATATAATAAGTCTTGATGTTTTATAAATAATACAGGAAATTAACAGCTCTACATGTATGGTAATTAACACATTATTTCTGTCCTGTATCATAGGAAACTACATTCAAAATGACAGACAGCATATTTCCTGTAATAATTCAAATAAACAATAGACACAGTGATGTATTTTTTGCACTTTTTTTTACAGAATTCATTATTATGGTGAAACCCCTCTAAACCGGACACCCATGTAACCAAATAAAAATTCCAGTTTCATTGATGTCTGGTTTTCAGGAGTTAAACTTACACTAAATGGACATAAAATTATTGGGATCAAATTGTTTGTCTGGTTTAGAGGTGATTCTGGTTTAAAGGGGGTCCAGTTTAGAGGGGTTTCACTGTAGCAGTTTACTGTATAGTGAACTATTTAAACATGGCAGACTAATGAAATATTTTTTTTAGTTATAAATCAATGTGGACTTAAATTTAATCTCGTTTAGACTAGTTTTATGGATTACCGGTAAATGGAAGTTCATTTTGACCGTGCATTATAACACTACAGGCTACTGGCTAATTATCTTCAAAATGCTGCTGATGTCATAATGTATCTAAAGCTTCAATCTTGTTGACTTTCATTTATATTACAATTTCATTTTGTTATCACAAAACAGCCTGGAGGCAAATTCTCAAAATGTGCAGTTAATTAGAATTTTTAAATGTCAAAGTTATCATGTTAATAGCTGGACTGAATTTTGTTACAAAGTATTGCTTCTAAAACCATTGTTGAAAACATTAAGATCTGTACTCCTCATTGAAAACCAAGATGATTCAAGTGCTTGAACACTTATTTATTGATGTAAGCACGTTAAACAAAATTCCAGTCCAGAGGATTCTTTGTCCAATAGATTTGATCAATTAGGAGATAACCATAACTATTTCATTTTAGAGATGTGATGATGGAATGAACACCTGTAAATTTCATATACAATTGAACCCACTAGAATCTATGTTGGCACCTAAATATCACCAAGACATCTACAATATAATGCAATATAATGAAGCCTATTTTGTGTCAGTGCTTCCATGTATGGTGATATTCATTTATTTTTCAATATCTTTACATGTATTTTGAGCAATGCCCTTCTCTCTTGTCTGCCTAGTTTAAAGATGTCTAGTTATCTTTATGTTGAGTGACTAGTAATTATTTCAAAACTCTTCAGCCATGGTAAGTTTGGACAAAATTACACAATATTTTCAAAAAAAGACTAAAGTTTGTTTTGTTTAATGATGTCACTAGAGCACATTGATTTTTATCTTATCAGTGGCTATTGGACATCATTAATATGTCCATTTTGACACTTTTTAAGCAATATTTTCAATATACATGTACAATCACAATTTGTGCATTTGTTAATATATTTCTTGTTCAAAATTATTCATACGTTCATAAGTTTTTCTTCTAAATGCTCATAAATGCACACTTTTTTCATCATTTTGTTGTTTTAAACATTATCAGTTTCCCTATTTAATGGAGAATGGAAGCTATTTCTGTCATCATGCATATGGCTCCAGAGCTGTAAAGACAACTGCAATGATAGGCAACTGATCCATGTTGAAGGCATACTGCATTATTAATTCTCAAGCAATATAATTTGATTTTTAATTTTTAAATTATATTATGTATAAAAGAAAATTGTTCATTACTAAAAAAAACCCAAAGAAGGTCTAAAAGTGAAAATCAAAGTGGAAAGAAATTCTTTGAAAACATATTAGCCGCAAGAAAGGAAAATGCTGACATTCAATCCTGATTAACCAACAGATGACAAATGAAGCTTGCTATACTGTTCAGTGTTATACGCATTCCAATCATTTCCATACACTGTATTAGTTACAGCTAAATATTACCTCCGACTAGCACAGCAACTGAAATCCAAAACCATCAGTGCGCTTCTCAAATAACAGATATTGATTTGCCTGTGCAGTTACAGTGTGGACTCATCAATGCAAATAGATCGCTCTCCCTCCAGACCAATATTACAAAAGAAAAACTATTTAAACTTCATATACCTAGCAAGAAATTTCCACTTCATGAAGCAGTACTTAACAATGTGAAGTGTTTTAATTAACAGAGTCAAAGTAAATACAGTGAACTCGGTCTAAACCAGCATCCATATTTCTGTGTAGACCAGTATTAATTTTGTCTAATATAATCTAGATTTTTGTCTAAACCAGCATTTGTCTAATATAATCTATATTTCTGTGTAGACCAGTATTTGTCTAATATAATCTAATTTCTGTGTAAACCAGCATGATTTCAAAGTCCTATCCAGCAACCAAAAAATTGGATGGAATCTGTTTATACCAGCATATTGAATCTGGTTTAGACAGAGTCCACTGTAAATCCTGGAACACATTGCATCATTGTATCTGTAATTTGCTGGAACACATAACAAGGAATCTAGCTAGCAGTATAATTCCCTGCAACTCACAACAGAATGGCTCTGAATGTAGACATTAAACAACATGACCTGACCTGACAGAATGGAAGCTACAATGAGCTGGACTCCTATCATGAGCAATATGAAGAAAAGTGAAATAATGGACAAGAGCTATTGCAATAACAATGTCAAGTGGTATAATAATTATAGGCTTGATTTAAGAAATCTTTATTAGCATCACATAGGTGCTTTGTGAAAGTGCAGCAGGCTAAAGCTAACATTATAGGATTTTCAATATCATGACAATCAGTTTATACTGCTAAAGTGGCCAGAAATATGACTGTTAGTTTCAGCTTGTATAGTAATATAATTCTATCAGCAGACATGAGAGGAAAAAATCCTAAGAAACTGTCTTGAAGCTGTAAGGAGTAACTTGACAACATACAGGTCAGGTCAAGTTGTTTAACGTCTACATTCAGAGCCAGTTGTTATAGCAGACACCTATCACAGGCCCAGTTTATGGTTCTATCTATCCACTGCGTCCAGGACAGGGAGGGGGGACAACATACAAAATGACATTTTTTATAACCAAACTGAACAGTTCTACCAAAACTAGATCACAGCATAGCAAATTGGTTTGCTTACAGGACATTATTTTACAATATAATTTATTCTAGGAATCTAGTAATTTTTTTTATTTAATATCTATGTACATAGGCATTTTTAAAGGGTAGAATTGGCACTATAGGGGTTCTCCCATTAACAAAAAAATCCCTTTCCTATTTTCACGATCTCATGCTTTGTATTTATTTTGACAAAAAGGTTATTAAAAGTTTGTTTTTTAAAACTATATTTATTACCCACATGTAAGTTCATGAACAAAATTACTTTCAGATTTCAAGAGTCTAAACTTGCACACAGACACATGTATGTGTATGTGTGAAAAACTAGCAGTAAGAAAAACTGGATGCATATCAAAGGTTACATGATAGCAGTGAAATGGCGAACACTTTCTGATCTGTCCAACAACAGAATTTACCAATCTAAAAATACAACTAGCTAAGTGACATTTACATAAACAGACTCAATTCTTATTTTAACACCTGCACTAAGTTAAATATCAGAGAAACTCACTTCATGTCTAACAGTTTCCTGTATGATCAAACACATCATTGATATTTGATGAAACAGAACCAAACCTCAAACTCTCACCTACTTCATAACCTAAACTCTTTAACCACACTATTTGTTTACAATTCCTTAACATGTTTAAACCAGAAGCTTAATTCCTTAACCACATGTTTAAACCAGAACCGTAATTCCTTAACAACATGTTTAAACCAGAACCGTAATTCCTTAACAACATGTTTAAATCAGAACCGTAATTCCTTAACAACATGTTTAAACCAGAACTGTAATTCCTTAACAACATGTTTAAATCAGAACCTTAATTCCGTAACAACATGTTTAAATCACATCGTAAACTTAACCACTTGTTTTTCAACTTCTTAGCCACTTGTTTACATTATAAACTAAATTCTATTTTTTTCTTTTTTTAAATTCAAAGTACCCAGTAATAAAAATATGAGGGTGGTAACAATCTTAAAGGGTCAACATCTTAGTATAATACTACATTGGAGCAGTGATTGGATACATGTGATGCTGAATGATCTCTCAAATTATCACTGATGCATTTTAATGTGTTTTAATGATTGTGTAATAGAACTGTTTGAGCACCATTTCAACATCATAGAAAATCTTATTTAAAATGTTTTCATAGAAATAGGCTTCCCACTGTTAAAAAACACTATTTGAAGTCAATTCAGCTTATACAAACTGTGCTTAACTAAAAGCAATACATAAATAAAAAACAACAAAAACATAAGTATGCAATAAAATTATCCTTACCTCTATTCTAGAAGTCCAGAAAGAAATATCTGTAAATCCAAGTTACTGTTGAGTATGTTCCTATTTTCAATGTGTTCCTAGCCAGAGTAGCTGAAAGCAAAATAAAGTAAACTATAGTGACATCTTCTTCTATCTAGTACATGTAATTCTAATAATGTAATATTAATTTTATATTTTGGTACCATAATGTAAAGTTTGCTCAAGATAATTATGTTTGATTCAGGACATCAAACTTGTCCTACTGGACTAAACATCAAGCAGCAATTATTCCAATTTTAATCCCTGTGTCAAGTGATGATGTTTTAACTACAAATACTGATAGATTGAAAAAAGATAACAAAATAAATAAATTTTTGTTCCGTCTCTAAAAGTAAGAAAATCAAATAATAATAAACACAAACAAAATATCCAGCAGCAATTTTATCTATTTTAATCTCTGTGTTGATGATATTTTAGCTGGTCGCAGTCACGGATTGCTATAAATATTGATAGAATGAAAAAAAAGAAAAAAAAGTTGACATAAAAAGTACACAAAACCCCACCTCATGCCAGAAACATTGACACATTCTTGTTCTAAACAGATAACATAATAACATATTTTATTCCATCTCTAGAAGTAATAAAATCTAATAAGAATAAACACAAGCCTATGAACTAGATAAGATGAATTAATATACAGATATGCAGATACTGGTTATCAATAACTCGTACTGCAAGCACAACAAGCAATTTACCTGTGTCGAGAAATCAGAATGGAAGAGAACATAAACAAATGATATTAACAGGTGAATGAAACAGTTTCACTGTTGAACTATAAACCACTCTGCTGATGTAGGTATGTTAAGACAACGTTTGATCACTGTTCACAAATTAAACACAGTCTGAACAGTTTCTACATCACACCACTGATGTAGGTACACACTAAGCCAACGTTTGATCACAGTGCACAGATTAAACACAGTCTAAATGGTTCCACTATTGAACTGTCTCTAAACCACACCACTGATGCTGGTATAGTCAACGTTTGATCACTGTGATGCAGGTACACACTAAGCCAACGTTTGATCACAGTGCACAGATTAAACACAGACTAAATTATAATCTCTGCTCCACTCTAGAACAGTCTCTACACCACACCACTGATGCAGGTACACACTAAGTCAACCTTTGATCACTGTTCACAGATTAAACACAGTCTAAACGGTTCCAGAAAAATCAGCCAGAAAGTGTCACACTACATCTATCTGTCATAATCCGTGGATCACTAAGCAACAATTTGTTCCTATGTACTTGCGCAGGGACAAGCCACATCCAAAGCAGAATTTGAAGGCAATTTTAATGAGAAACTCCAGAACGTGTTGGGATAACGTTGTATTGGCCTCTCCACAGAAGGCAGTAACTGCATTAGAGGCGGCCGAGCCACACTGCAATGCAGAAAGGCGTGCTGGTGTTTGGAGAGTGAATTAGTATTGATCAGCCGCACAAGGCAGCCCAGGAGAGTAAGCTCGCACAGTTGTGGGTTAATTTTCTAATACTGCTCCTGACCATTTCAGTTCACGTTAGAAAAATTAGGCTGCACTTCGCTATTTTATGTTGATGTAAAGACTTGTTTGCTTCTAAATGTATCTAAACTGTATCCCATTAAAATATACACAGTATAGCTTCCTGGTACTTAATGATAATTTAAAAATCAATAAAGTTTTACATCACCAGTGATTGTGCTGTACACAAATAGAAATTCACTGGATTACATACAAAGTAAAATACAGCAGTGACATACATACCACTGTAACATACCAGTGATATACCACTGTGATATACCACTGTGACGTTAACAGTAACATACTAGTACCACTGTAACATACAGCAGTGACATACATACCACTGTAACATACCACTGTAAAATACAGCAGTGACATACCACTGTAACATACCACTGTAACATACCACTGTAACATACCACTGATATACCACTGTGAGGTTAGCAGTAAAATTTGTTACATTAATAGTCAAATACCACTATCAGTATCACACACAACACACACACAACAGTGCTGTGAAAATCCACCATTCAAATTGAACTAAGCAATGATGATGGAATGGAATGGAATTAATTTTTACGCGCCTACATCACAAAAGTGTTCAAGCACCCCTTCCTGGGCACGGCATCCTGTCTTCCGGATGCCCTACCCAGAACGAGTGATTATGATGGACTGGAAACATCTTTAACGTGCTTAAATCACGAAAGTATTCAAGCATGCCCCTCCTGGACACAACATCTGGTTCCCGGATGCCCTACCCAGAAGGCGATGATGATAAAAGTCATTTGTTTATATACAGTGCACACAGTCATAGTTCTTTTAGTTAAGATTTTCTCTTACTTTAGAACTAACTTAGAGACCAGGGGCCATATGCAAAAAGCCTGTATAAATTTATAAACGCGTTTAACTCCATATACTTTACATGCAAAATATCTGCTATTTATCAGATAAATGCGGTTAAATGCATTAAACACTCTTCATGCATATGGCACAAGAAGTGCTATTAACACAATAACATAATTAAAACTCGGTCACAGTCTGTAAGAGCTCATCTGTCCATGACCCACAGTTCTGTAACATAGCATCACTTGAGGTGGGGAATGTGGCAGAATAAAGTAATCCTACTGACAACAGCTAGTGACATAATAAGCTCATTAAAACTCTTCCCTAACCTAACAGTAGTGTGTACTGGATCAGTCAGCAGAATAGTGGACTTCCAAACTGAGGCGTGGTCTTCCAAACTGAGGCATGGTTTGAATCCTTTCAGTGAAGGTCTGCAAATTCTGTTTAATTTAACCATACCACTAGATCACATTGATTGTTTTTTAATCATTGTCTATCGGACATCAAACATATGGTCTTTCTGGGACATATTTTATTTGGAGGGAACCCTCTGCCACAACATACTCTTTTTGATAAGTACAATGGGTATGAAAATTAAAAAAGGGAAAATATTTTGTAATTGTTTATCTTCTTGTTCTACTCCCTGATCTTATTTTCATCATTGTTGTGCTCAAAGTATGAAAGTAGCTTCTAAGAACAAGCAGACTTTACACAGTTTGATGATAATTATGTTTTAGCCAATCTTCACACATCTGGAGTGTTTTCATGAAAAATTATTAAAAAGTAATTAATTTTAGAAAATTGTCTTTAGCTGCATAATAAATTTTATATCAAATTTATTTTTAATTTGCAATTAGCTAATTTAGCTATAGGCACAGTTTGTCTTGGAGGTCAGTATGCAAAGGTGGCCTTTATAGCAGTTTATAGGACTACAAATTTAAATAATGTACTGTCAAACCTGCTCAAGCAGTCACCTGTATTAAACAGTCATCTATCTTCAAAGGTCACCAAAATTTCTCCAACAATATAACCTTATTAAACAGCCATCTGTCTTAAGATGCCACTTTTTGTTACTCATTCTGGTGGCTGCTTAAGACAGGTTTGACTGTACTGATATAATATATAAATTACAATTTTATTTTAGTAAACACAATTTGACATCTTTTTTATCCAGATTATTTAAAAACTATTTTTATCAGACAAATTAAAAACATGAAATAACTGAAAAATAATTTTTTGATGAATTAAAAACATGTCAAATGAGAATATATTGATTAGCATGCACCCATTTCTTTCTGTCCATTAATATTTTCTGCTGTTAACTTTTTTTTGAAGATGATGAAAGCTTTTGAGTATTTATGGGTTCATTCAGGATTTGCAAGTCCAAACGGCTTCGTCTAAGAAAGGCTTCACGGAAGTCTAGCTACTATCTGCTTGCAGTATTGAAATGATGTTCACAAGTGTGTACTATCTCCCAGTCCAAGATTCAAAGTTGTTAACAGATAAAGAACAAAAGAAAAGTTTGTTTTATTTAACAAAGCTACTGGAGCACACTGATTTTTATCTTATTGACTAATGGACATCAAACATAATTATGTTTATTCTGACACACTTTTTAGAGGAATCCTGCTGTCACCAGATAGGTTACTATTTCAAATAAGTAGCAATGGGACTTTTATACATACTTTCCCACATACATGACAGCACATACCATAGCCTTTGTGGACCACTGGTTGGAATGGAAAGTGGCCCAAACTGCACCAAGAAGGATCTATCCAATTGTTGTCCTGTCTGTGGAAAATTACATCAGAATGACCCCTGGTACTTATTGAAAAGAGTAGCCTATGTGACAGCAGTAGATTCTTCCGAAGACGACATGTCATAAACACTGTATGACACCTAACTTGGTAACATGCAGTAGGTATGGACATAAAAAGTTACCCACTTTCTGTCTGTGTTGTTATAAATTAGTAGGTTAGTTGATCAAGTACAACATAGGGTGGGCAGATAGATGTTAGAACGTTCTTATTAATAAGGTACCGTAACAGTAGGTAAACAAATGTATGTACTTGACATTGTATCAACATGAGAACAAGTTGCCTGTCCGTGCTGTTATAAGTCAGTTAGTTGATCAAGTACAACACAGGGTGGGTCGCTAGATGTTAAAACACTTATTAATAAGGTAGATATGTTCTTGACACTGTATCAACAAGTTGCCTACTATTTGAAAGTTGTTATTAGCCGGTTAGTTGATCCAGTACAAGTTGGTGTGTTTAGTATTAAACCGATACCTCACAGTGGGTATGTATAGTTAGTTGATCGAGTACAAGGTGGTGTGGGTAGTTGAAGATGGAAAACATTCTTATTAAACTGATAACACACAGTATATGTACTCAACAAACACTATCAACAGGAGTACTAATAAAGCTCACAATCGCTGTCAGATGGTGGATTTCCGTGAACAAACACTGATATGTTGGTCAGTACAGCGAGTCAGAGAGAGAATAAAAGACAAAACATGATAATAGCCCCACCTGGACTGAGAAATCCACTGTCTAGATCACGTCTTCCAAACACCCATCCCATCCAGCACACACCAATAGAACAGTTTGACAAGATCAGCAGTAAGACAGGTTCGTCATCATAAAGCAAACACAAGCAGAATTAACTTACAGTTCAGTGTCTGACCAATATGCAGTGGGTCGTTGGATCGATCCTCTTGTTAGACCCACTGTGATGTTTCCAATTCCAGAATGAGTTCATCAAAGGCCATGGTATGTGTTGTCCTTTCATTGGATCGATCCCCCAAGTTAGACATTGTGCTATTTACCATTCCACCCTGTAGTTCATCAAAGACCATGGTATGTGCTGTCCTTTCATTGGATTGATTCCCCTAGTTAGACCTATTGAGCTATTTCCCATTCCGGCCTGTACTTCATCAAAGGCCATGGTATATGCTGTCCTTTCATTGTATGGACCCCCTAGTTAGACCTATAGAGCTATTTCCCATTCCAGCCTGTGGTTCATCAAAGGCCATGGTATGTGTTTTCCTAACTGTGGGAAAGTGTGCCAGTATATAAAAATCTAAGCTTCTTATTAGAAATAGTAGCCTATGTTGTGGCAGCAGTTATTTTTCTGAAGATCCAATGTCTTAAATTCCATGTTTGTAACCAAATAGCCACTGATTAAACAATGTGCTGAGGCACTTTTAAACAAACATTCTTTCTTTTCATAAATTGTAGAAGATGATCAATTTATCACACCAAAATCATACATGACAAATTTAACTGTCAAAATTTGGTGACCAGTTTGTTGTGTCACAAAATCCCATCATTAAGTGTGGACAACTTCCGTAGAAGTTTGATAAATTACTCAAACATAGGTGGATACCTCCTCCCATGCTGTGTAATGCACATACTGACCACTATAAAGCAATAGTCAACTATTGTCATAACAAAACAGCTTGTCACAAGGCCAACGTTATAATTCAAATGATACAACTCAAGTACTTTAGTGACATTGTAAAATGTGTTAATGTCCAATAGCCAATGATTTAAAAGTAATCAATGTGCTCTAGTGGCATTGTTAAATAAAACTGTAAAATGTGTTGACATCTATTAAAAAGTTGATGATTTAAAAGGAATCAATGAGCTCTATTGATATTGTTAAATAAAACACTTTGAAATAATTATGTGAGTAGAAAAACATTCAAATTTCACATAAATTTGTAAAAACCAGACCCCTGCTAAACCAGAATTCTGTCAAAACTGAACAAAAATTTGGTTCCAATGCATCCATTTAGTGTAAATCTAGCTTCTGAAAACCATAATTAAAACCAGACATTTTTTTTGGTCCTGTAGTTGTCCATTTTAGACAGGTTTTCCTATAATTCAGTTCTTTTGGGAGGTTGATAGGATTCCACTCTTACTCATCTTCTAATAAAAAAGTTTAAAAGTTGCATATTTTCCCATGCACAGCACATGTAAAAGTGATTTGTTTGCCTCCAAATTCAGAAACACAGTTTTGTCGCCAAGAGAATTAAAAATTTGTCATATTTCAGTGGAACTCCCAGAACATGCATGATGGCGTGCCCAGCTGCTGGCTGACTCAAGCTCCTGAGTTCACATCTTTTCTTAGCAGTCACATTATACATTGCAGCAGGTGTGACATGAAAAACAGCAATAACACTTTAACAAGCTTTTATCAAAGAAATACATAAAAAAATATTTTAATGTTTGAACCTCACATGATCAGAGTACAGAAAAATATCCAGCTAGAAATTGTAGTGTTACAACTTTCTTCATTTAAAATATGAAAAAAAAGAAAAAAAAGGTTTGTTTTATTTAACGACACCACTAGAGCACATTGATTTTTATCTTATCAGCGGCTATTGGAAGTCATTCATATGGTCATTTTGACACATTTCTTCAGAGGAAACCCGCTGCCACCACATAGGCTATTCTTTTCGATAAGTAGTAAGGGTTCTTTTATATGCAGTTTCCCACAGACAGAACAGCACATACCATGGCCTTTGATAAACCAGTTATGGAGTATTGGTTGGAATGGAAAATAGCCCAGACTGCAGATGGGTCCACTGAGAAGGATCGATCCCCTGACCAACTGCTTCAAAGGTGGGCACACTACTGACTGAGCTACATCCCGCTCCATATGAGAACAATGAGATGATACTTAAATAGAAATATCCCTCTAAAAACAGTAATTATAATCATGTTCATTTAAAATATCAGAACAATATATTTGATGATAGATTTAAAGAAACAAATCTAAAAAAAATTGTAATTATAATGATGGCAATTTAAAACATGACAACTGGCTACTTAAAAAAATATCAAGTTCAAAACTGTACAATGTTACAGCTTCGTTAATTTAAAACTTGAGAACGGATGACCACTAGGTAATTAGATGACCAACTCAGAAAAAGTAATTCAGCAAGAAGTTGTACAGTTACAACATGACCATTTAAAACATGAGAACAAAATGTTGATTAGATGATCAACTTAAAAATATTCAGCAGGAAATTATACAATATTATAACTTTGTTTATTTAAAAATTGAGAATAGATGACTAATTAGATGACTAACTTAGAAAAACACATTCTGCTAGAAACCATACAGTTATAATTGTTGTTATGAGAACAGAAATGCTAATTAGATGACCAACTTAAAACATATTCAGTTAGAAACTGTATAATATTTAGCTTTGTTTAAAACTTGAAACCAGATACATTAGATGACCGACATAGCTAGAAGTTGCACAGGAGAACAGACAAGCTAATTAGATGACCGACTTAGAGAAGAGTATCCAGTGAATTGCGGAGTTATAATGATGGTCATTTATAACATGAGATAACTGAGTAACTGATGGAAGTAATACCTGTATGACATCTAGACATCATTACTGATTACACACATGTATATATTCATCAATCTCATTATGAAGAAAAACACTCGTTGATAAAGCATGAAGGGGTTCTCCTGTACTCCATAATGGACCACCATAGCAGCAACGTTGATTTTGATAATATGCCATTCCAACCAGTGATCCATAACTGCTTCATCAAAGACCATGGTATATCCTACCATGTCTATGGAAAAAAAATCTTGCTGTGTCAGAATGACCATGTTTTTATGTCTAATAGCTAATGATTAAAAAATAATCAATGTGCTCTAGTAATGTCATTAAATAAAACAAAATTTACTATTTCAAGTATTTGATAATAAGTGTGTATAGACAAACCTGTCCCAGTGATCACCTCTTGAAAGCAGCTGCATATCTATTCTTTCAAATCATCTAATTCAGCATGACTTTCTGTCACTACATAAAATGGGCTAGCTTTGATAATAATATAAGTATGGATAGTACATTGCTAGAAATGTTATAACTTAATAATGTACAATAAGATAAAATATAATTCCATGCTAAACACATATTGAACTTATTCTGTTCATGCGTTACTTTAATATCCAATATTTTACCTTGTAGCTGTAAAAACAATCTATTTTAAATCAAAATATTATCAATATGTCTATTGTTACATCTTAATGGCAAAATGGAAAACAATTTTGATGCATTGATAGATAGAAAGCACAGCTGATAAAAAACATGTTTAATTTTATTCTGTTGACTGATTGTGAATAATAGAAAGTGTTTCTGAAACACCTGTTTCTTTTCCCCAGTCATCAAGCACAGTTTAATAATCTCTTAATCTGACAAAACCACACTGACATCACCTCTAAAATTACAATTTAATAACTCCACAATTTAAAAGCTGTTACCAATTTTCATGAAAACGTGAAGCCAAAACAAATGAGCCAGTTATAAAACTGAAGATAATTTTTCAACAGCTGGGTAGTACGAAGTCAGTCAATGAGCAATTTGAAATTCTCCATTCACCTCTTGCACAATAGTTTCCCTGTATCAGAACCGAAGCAGTTTGGTCTTTTGTTACAAAGTTTGTTTTGTTTAACGATGCCACTAGAACACATTAATTTTTATCTTATATCAGTGGCTATTGGACGTCATTCATCAGGTCATTTTGACACATAATCATTTTTTAAGAGGAAACCCGCTGCTGCCACATAGGCTACTCTTTTCGATAAGCTGCAAGGGATCTTTTATATGCACTTTCCCATAGACAGGACAGCACATACCACGGCCTTTGTTGAACCAGTTGTGGAGAACTGGTGGGAACGAAAAATAGCCCACACTGCAGATGGGTCCACTAATAAGGATCGATCCCACGACCGACCGCTTCAAAGGCGGGCACGCTATCGACTGAGCTACATCCCACTCCCCCAGTAAGTTGAATAAGACTCATTGTATTTCTGAAGTTATAGATATATTTTATTAAAAGATGAGGGGCCGAAATTACGAAAGGTGATCATCGCTCGTTTATCTTAGACGTGTGTAAGTCTTAAACGCGGATAAAATCAGGCTTGTGCGTGTGTGTATAAACACCTGCGTTTATCCCATATTATAAAAATAATAAAGCGTGTGATTTGCTGTGTAACTTGTATCTGACGACAAATAGTGTTGGTATTTGTTGTTCAGATACTATCAATATGTGTGCATAAATTACAAAGTATAACCACCAGGTCATGGTTATCACGTGCATTGCCACATGCAAACGATTTTGAAATAGGGGGAATACAGTTACTGAATACTAGCAGCCTAATTAAAAATAAAATCAATGAAATTTTTATTTTATTTTATTAGTTTAAAATAGGCTACTACTAATTACTATTAATATTAAAATATTGTTTTTGTAGGCACACCTAACAATTTAATTATAGCATTGTATGATTCCAAATAACAGTAGAGGATGTTTTAAACACAAACAAGTGCACACAATTATAAACTCCTACTGTTATAATTTAATTATTATGGTATCAGAAGCAATGTCTGGAAAAAAAAGAGCACAGAAAATTATTCTCATGATGAAAAATGGCATTAACTGAGTTAAAGATATCTAAATCGGAAGAGCGCTCACACAAGGTCGAAGGATCGAATATGCTCGGTTGATCGCATTATTTGATTTTTTTCTTTCCAAACAGTTTTAAACAACTGGACAAAGGCTATGATATGTATTATCCTATACGTATGAATCCATCAGTACTGTTTAGTATGTTTATCTGGTCAAAACAGTCTATTACTTTGAGTTAAACAATCCCCTACGTACGTATTTCAATGTATTTTAAACGCACGCGTCTAACCTAGATAACTTGTTTACATGCGTGTGACTTAAACATGTTTTGAAATTCGGTGATTAAAATAGACGCGATTGTTTTATGTAGTTACACGCCGCTAAGGGATAAACAACTTTCGTAATTTCGGCCCGAGATGTTTTGAAAAAGTTATAAACATAATAAGTGATTTAGGCATGTTTTTCATGCATATTAGGTCATTTACATATATTAATTAATTACCGTAAATGGTATTTTATGACAAAAATGTCATTAGATCAACAAAGTTACAAATTTACAAAATAACCTAATGTTGCAGTTTTAATTTTTGTACATGATATTTTTATTTAATTCCAAAATTAATTGTGTTAATAATAATTTTAAAAAACCTATTATGTCTGCTTTATTTTCGTGGTAGGCATACTTGTAATAACCATTTGCATACATGTTTCCGTAACCTTGCAAAAATACCCCCAAAGCAGGTTATTGTTGATTTAGGTAAGAGAAGTAGTCTTGAATCAGATTCTTAATGATGCCCAGTTGACATCTTAGAGCTTTTTTTAGTTTTTCAAGATGATGTCCAAGATGGCAGCATCCATAATCAGAAATACTAAAAAAAAAAATATGTTCGCAAGTTTAAGTTGGATTTTCTATTGTAATACATCTTCTTCAACGTTTTTTTACAGTCAATACATCCATCTAGTATGATTACAGAGAAATTGTGTGCCTGAAATGATTGATATTGGTAACATTATGTACGAAATTGCTCCCATGTGTGAAGCGCAAAATAAACAAAAATAATATATTGTCCAATTTGAGCTCTGCATATATATATACATGTATACATAAAGATTATTGTACATGTAATAGCTCTTTTTCAAAGTTCTTGTGGTGGATAATTTATCAAAATCCAGTTTAAATGTATGACCTTAATAACATACAATATCTAGTAAGATTTCCATCAAAATAATTTTACCATCTTAGTATATTATGAACAACAAAAACACCATTTTCTTATGATTTACATATATGCCGATATTTCACAGAATATTGCCCAACCCCTCCTTCAATTATCCCATTATCATCTACCATTCAATTACCCTTCTGATTTAATCACTGTTAGGAGCGGGAGGTAGCTGTCGATAGCGTGCCCGCTATTTTCCGTTCCAACCAGTGGTCCACAACTGGTTCATCAAAGGCCGTGGTATGTACTGTTCTCTATATGGAAAAGTGCATATAAAAGATCCCTTGCTGCTTATCGAAAAAGAGT
>JAUTWP010163498.1:0-10977 GCA_033042655.1 Cyathermia naticoides
GAGTCCGTGCCCAGGAGAGGCGTGCTTGAACACTTTTTGTGATGTAAGCACGTAAAACCTTTTTCCAGTCCAGTCCAACGTTTTCTTATTCTTCACCGTTTTCAATAATTCAACTATTTTAAATATAATTATTAAAGTAGTTACTAAAGCACTACTGAAGGATATACCATGCTGATTATCTCCTTTCTTTTCCTTTCTTACAATGCTACACAACAGTATAAATAAAAATATTACTGCGCCAAGAGCAGCAGTAACAGCAATTGCAGAAACAGAAGAAATATCACTGGCACTGTCAGCCATGCTGAAAATTTACAGGAAGTGACGATGTCACTTTTGTGTTCATGGCATTCGTTGATTGAATAACCATGTAAAGATTTGATATCTATTTTTTGATTGGATAACCCTGCATTGAATAACGGAAGCAAGTGCTTGTTGTTGTTCCTGTTCCAGTTTTTCATTTATCGTTGTTGCTATTAATTTATTACAAGGATTTATTTAATTAACTTACTTATAGTTATACAGTATTAAAATGTCAAAACCTGTTATGACTGACAGCTATAGAAATGTGAAACCACCACGGCAAACTAAAGATGTAAAAAAAGAATCTGGTAATCTATTATTTACTAATTAAGTAATTTAGTTCAAGTTGCTTTTGAATTTTGATTTAACTTAAAATTAAAGCATTAAATGATTAATCATTTAATGATTTAATGAGCAAAGAATTAAGAAAACTAATTAAAATAAAACAACTAAATATTTCATTACTATTCTATTCATATGTTTGTTCACAAAATAATAACAATTATAATGATGATAATAAAAATCATAAAATGGTCATAAGAAATATTCTAAATATTTAAAAATCATAAATGCACACGAATGTATGCCAAAAAAATGCATTGGATGCATGAAAGGCAAAGAAGTGAAAGGTTTAGGATAATCATGTAGCCTACCGCTAAAATGGGTAATGTATATTGTCACTATTTAAAATTAGCAGTTAAATTTGTGTTTGGGTTATTTTCCACCAGGGCTCAAATTTAATTGTGGCAATTGACACTGGTTTTGTTTAAATTGCCATAGGCGAGGTGCTTTGCACTGGTGGCATTTTTAGCCACTGGCAAACCAGGACGTGTGCAGGAAATTTTGCAGAAGGAGGGGGCGAGATGTCGGGTGAAGCCCACTAACTCAAGCGCTGTAGGCACGAAGACTGCAATTGAAAAATTGACCCGTTGTACTAGTTCCAGGGATATTCTGAGGTGTTTTTGCTGGCTAGCCGAGCTGCTTTTTTGGAAAGAAATTACATTATCATAATGATAAAATAAATTCTAAAGTACATTAATTGATTTATTCTAAATTCTAATGTTAAAATCGATTGCACGGGTGTCCGGTTTAGAGAGGTTTCACTACTTGTAATTCTAGGTCATCGTGTGTGCCATTTCCCATACATGTTCTCCTTAATGCATTTTTCTTTTAAATAATCTAGTTTTATTATGTGAAGTGTCTTTATGGTTTACATAAATTGCAATGTACTTAAAATATTCTTTTTGTTGATTCAGGATCAAGCAAATTTAATAGTGAAGAGAAAAAAAACTTTGATATTTTACACGAGTTTGACCTAACTCTTGAGTATGGACCATGTATAGGTAAGTTAATCATAGAGCCATGATGTGCACCCTGAAATCAGTCAATGATCTGGAGACAAAAATTTTTTAAGTTTACAACTAGAATGTGCTCATCCTACCCTCCAGCTTATCGAAAAGAGTAGCCTATGTGGTGGCATAGGGTTTTCTCTAAAAATATGTCAAAATTACCATATGAATGACGTCCAATAGCCGCTGATAAGATAAAAATCAATGTGCTCTAGTGGCGTCGTTAAATAAAACAAACTTTACTTTATATTACTGGGTGAAGTGCTGGTAGGTACTAGGTTTAAAAACTGCTATAATTTTAAGTGGAAGGTGTGGGGTGTAAATTTTATTCGTGTTTTATAACCTCAATTGGAGTTGGTGAGGCGACAACCAATATATTTATTTTTATAAATGAAAAAAAAATGATCGAAGGGGTACTTCTCCTTATTTTATCTTCTATGAGCTGGTGATCAATTTTCAAGTATCTAAAATCATTTAAGGTTATATACATTTTCGACCGAGGTTTTATTTGTTATTGGGGAGGGATAGCTGTTGCATTTTATCTTGGCTATTAACAGTTATTTCAAACTATCCATAGATCGTCTTTACTCCTTTCCTCCTTCCCATCACCATGGGTACAATCTTGCTATGCCACACTTACATACTTGTTTTATAAAACCGCCTACTTGTACAATGTACCACTGTGAAGCCGTTAGTCGTCTGATCGATCCTTCTCTGTATCATAACTTGTTCATCAAAGGCTGTGATATGTCCTGTCTATGGGAAAGTCATAAATGCAAGACACCTAAGTGCTTATCGGAAAGAGTAGTCTATGTGGCAGCGGGATTCCTCTAAAATATGTGTCCGAATGACCATATAATGTTTGATGTTTAATACCCAATGATTAAAAACAATCAAAACAAAATTTACTTTCTTCCCCTGTCTTAGACCACATAAATGGCTGATATCATAACTGGGGCCCAACGTGGGCGTCTGCTATAACAGCTTGCTCTGAATGTAGACATTAAACGGCTTGACGTTAGTTTTTTCCGTTACAACGTCTAGGTGGATATAATATGTCTCATGTCAAATGGCCGATGATTAAACTAATCAACGTGCTCTAGATAGTGGCGCCTTTGAATAAAACGAACTTGACTCTTCTGTTACGCTGTCTATGTTCTATTTTTTCCGTTCCCAACAGTGCTCCACTACTGGTTCAACAAAGGCCGTAGTATGTGCTGTCCTGTCTATGGGAAAGTGCATATATAAAATCCCGTGCTGCTTATCGAAAAAGAGTAGCCTATGTGGCGGCAGCGTGGTTTTTCCAAAAAATGGCTAAAATGACCATATGAATGATGTCCAACAGCCGCTGATAAGATAAAAATCAATGTGCTCCAATGGCGTTTATTCCTTTCTCAGACGCGGTAGATGGGTAAAACCATAAACTGCGCCTGCGAGAGGCGTCTGCTATAACAGCCTGGCTCTGAACGTAGACGTTAAACAACTTGACCTTGACCTAATCAAACTGTGACTAGCGTTTGTTCCTTTAAACACAAAATAAATTAATGTGTAAGGTATCAACGCTTTAAAAAAAGAAAAAAGAATAATATTAATAAAGAGAAATGGATGGGTGTATACGATATCAATAATTGTAAAACTATATTGCATGCAATTGGACATGCGTTTATCCAAGTTACTTATATCCAACATTATAAACATTCTGCTAGTCTCGACCGACCTTCGGACCATGATGATGTTGAATCCCTGATCGCCTGAAGACTTATGCAAACAGATATTGTGTGCATCTGTTAGCAATCACAATGGTTTTACCACCTGGGACACAAATCAATTTAGCCTACCGATTATCAGAAATAATTTTATTGCTAAATCCCAACTTCGTCATTGTTATTTATTGCACTATACATTAATACGTTCAGCGCGAAAAAGGACTTTATCAGTAAGTAGGCCTAGCATGTCAATCATTTTTCATTGTCATTAGTTTTCCTACCTCAATATTATACAACATAATGAAACGAAATTTGTAATTAAAAAAGAGATAATAATGTAGTCACATAATAATAATATTAATAATAATAATTATTATTATTATTGGTATAATTGGTATAAGGTGAGAATATGAATTTTGGATTGTGGTTTGTGCTGACACCTAAATAGTTGAGGTGTCGTTAAACAAACATCCCGTTCTTTCTGTAAACGTGTCCGTCTGTCTTTAGCCGCCTTACCGAGGAGCGACAATCTTAGCGGTGGAAATGACCAACAACAAATCTGTATGGCAGAGACGGAAAGAGACAATGACGTTTACCAGTTATTATTTATTTCTGGGCATTAATTTGCTTATAACTTGACAACATTTGGATTTTTTTTAGATATGTGAGTTGTACGGTAATGATTTAAGTGGATTTGATTTGACTGTAGATTGTAGATAGTTAAACAAGAAATCAAAAGTAGATAATTTAGTTTTAGCTCGCCTGGAAATGTTTTCACTTTCAGAAGTCTGAATAACAAATTAATGGAAAGCCGCTCCCTCCCCACCCCATATCAGATATTTATAAAATGAAGTACTGATTCTTTGACTTTATAACACAAATAAAATAATGTATTATGTACAGGAAACTTAAAACAGTTTAACTTTACAATATTTAGTAACATTTCTAAATGTAAAACACATGTTTATGATGTTAACTTATATCGATACAATTTATTTATTAAATATAGCCAACCAATTCATGATACTTTCAACACAAAACATTTAATTCTGCAGAACACTTGATTTAGAGGCACTGATTTACAGTTTCCGCATTTTGCCAATTCTGTTTTATAATTATAAAAATTCCTTTATTGTGTAACTAGCAAAGTACCCGTCCTGTGGACGGTTTGAAATCTTTGATTTGGGTGTCTTTGTAATAGTCCTAAATACATTGATAGTTGATAAAACAATGACGTAATTTTGGGGAAGCGACGTCACAGAACTTTAGGGGTAATCCAGAAACCTAAAAATAAGTTCTCACAATGCATCCCAAGAAAGGGATAATCCCCAAAGAACCTGTCCTGTGGACGGTTCGAACTCTTTGGTTTTGGTGTCATTGTAATAGTATTAAACTGTCATAAATACATTTATATTTGATAAAAAAATATATAAAAATCCCCCACCCCACTTCCCTATTTCACCCCCACCCCTAAAATCTTACCTTAAATTTAGAAAATCAATGAAGTGTAGTCATATGAAAAATAGCTTCTTACAAAAATTGCCTGTAATTCAACTTATCCTTTTACTTGTACTTGTACTGTAGCTACATGTACCTAGGCCTATGCCAAGCAATGAGGTCATTTTGGGGAAACGACGTCACAGAAGACCTAAAAATAGGTTCTCACAATGCATCCCAAGAAAGGGGTAATCCCCAAACCAAAAAGTAGCTTCTCACAAAAATTGCCTGTAATTCAACTTATCTTTTATTAATCAAGAAAAAAAGAGACATCATGACACCCTTTGACTCACAATATACCGTTTACAGTTGAGCAACTTGAGGTGACGCAAGCCGTTTCAGTGAAAACAGCTAAAAAAAAATCGCCCCTTCGCTTTTATGGTATAGATTGACAAACACCCATGGATGCTTACACACACATTCACACTCACTCCCATAATTACAACATATTTAATATGTCACAACATAGTTTGGTAATTCTTGGTTTTTTATTAATAAAAACAAAATTTTTTTTTTTTTTTTGCTAACAAGTAACATATTCCGAACATAATTACAACCAATGACACTATAAATTACTTCACTTCCATCATTAAAAAAGAAAACAATTACTAATGCATGTGATATTTAATCTTTTTGTGGCTCAGTAGTGTTTTTCTCGACGTTTTGAGTACATGAAATTTTGTAACAAAACACGACTGGTACACATCTATGCATTACATGTTACTATACTAGAATACTTATTAGTTATTGTGGCGTAACACACACAAATATCAGTATTTGGTACATGTCGGTGTTGACACTTATTTCTGTTTCCAAATGACTTTGGAAAATCCATTTTAATTAATAAATGCACTATTTATACATGTTTTGACCATCACAATAAATTTTATTTTTCAGGTAGATTCAACTTAACTATACCGGTTATATAGACGTGAAGAAATCAGAATGGGAAATTTTGGTGGACATGCCCTTCCTGGATCGTTTTTCATCATGTTTGCTCTGTGGTATACTTTCAATATTTTCCGAAAGTACTACATCTGCCGACAGCGAAACCAGCGTTTCACATCAGTTATCTCATATCCCTGTTCTTGCCTCTGTGGCAGGTTAAAAGAATTTCCATTTGAGGCTTGTTGCAAAATTTTCGTCATATCGTGTGGTCTTTTTGGAGAAATCTACACTGGCATGCGCAATGGTCAGTTTGTTTCCATTACTAATGGACAGCATGCTACGATGTTTTTCTTCTTTGGAATAACAGGAATTATGGATATTTTAGTTCGTTATCGTGCTCCTCTCCCTCCAGATTCAGACTATGTGAGCAACATCCTTGCCTTTGTTGTTGAAGGATTGCTTTTTAAATATCACCTCCATGGAAGAACAGAACTGGATGTCTTGCTACACACTTTCCTTCTTTACACTATTTATGCCAATATTTTAACAGTTCTAGTCGAGATGCGTTTCCGTCATAATGTATTGGCTGCTCTTGCCCGAACATACTTTTTCTTCCTTCAGGGAACGTGGTTTTGGCATGTGGGTTACATCTTATACCATCCAATTCCCTCAGCAGAGAAGTGGGATGAAGATGACCCTGAACAGATGATGCTGGCTACGTTGTACTTCTCATGGCATATGGGAGTTATATTTGTGTTTATGCTTCTTCTTGGTGCTGTGATTGCGTGTTTGTACAGGAAGGGTTCACGGTATCGGGATGATGATGACATCACAATGAAGAGACTCATTCATACTGGTGCTAATGGGCAGACTCTGGTCAGTCTTAATGACGATAGTGACAGTGATGTTGACATTGAATTTGAAAAAGGTGTGACTAAGTGACAAAGTTAGCCATGGTTTATATTGGATACATATCACAGTACTTCTAAATTTGAAGACAAATCTTTGTTTTAAAAAAGATATCTATATGCAGAATGAAGTAGATTGATTTTTATCTTATCATTGGCTATGGGTCCACTGAGCAGGATCGATCCGACGACCGACTGCTTCAAAGGCGAGCACACTACTGACTGACCTACATCCTGCTCCCAATGTTTTTTTTTAGTCTTGTGGATTGTCAGTACAATTTAAAAAATTGATCACCTTATAATGTGGTCATTGAAATTTTAGACAAATAATATTGTTGAAAAAAGGTGTCAATATTTAGTTTTAATACAAAAATAATCTCGGGATTTCTGCAAAATAAAAAATCTGACCAGCAAGTATGTGTCTGGGGCCTTGGCCAAAAATTTGGGATTTTAGATGTCTATATGTAATTATGGACTGAATATTTCTGTCTCTGTAAAGTTATTTTTCATATTTTTATTTTGGATATTTAATTTTAACTGTTGTGAGGAATAAAAAACATAAAAAAATAAATATCAAAAATATAAATATGAAAAATAACGTATCAGACAGAAACATTTGATCTAATGTGTATCTTATAAATACATTGTATTGTAAACATAATAATTTTTTAATATCACGTTTGATATTATATATTATTTATTATATATATATACTTGATCTCATGTATATGATTGTTATTTTATGTCTGAACAAGTTAGTATAATATATCCAGTGCCTTTTATTTAGAATTTCATTTGGTAACATGTTAATATAAATTCATTATTGTAATGTAGTTAAACATAATACACAAAATGTTTTTCATGATAAAAATAAAATGTAAAAAATTGATTTTAATGGGCACATGATGGGGAAACTAATTAATATGCAAGACATAATTACTTATCAATTTTTAGTAAAAATGTAACCAATAAAAAATAGTTTTATTACTTTTAAAGAAAGATTGAAGATGATTGGGATGATCTCTTATATGCATTCCAGACAATGCTGTAATCTAGAGCTTCAATTGTGTGATTATCTACATGTATTTTGTATCCATCCATCATTATAGGATAAAGTAAAAAAAAAAAATCAAAATAAATTTTTGCCATTTAATAAACATTGTCACATGTAGGAGTCAAACATTCAAATAATATTGTCATCAATTCTTTTATGTTAAAAAATACCTCCAGAGCCCTTAAAAGTACCCGGTCTCCAGCAGCAAATTGCCAACTGAAACATCTTTTGCCGCCACCTTTTCGTTGATGATCAAAATAATAAAGTCTCCTACAAAAAGGATCCTGCTTTGCCCCCTGCTATCATCACTGTTGTACCCTGCTCTTTCTCAAACTATTGAGGGTTCTGTTACTCCAATGTATTTTTTAAATTGTTATATATAAATGACAATGTTATCAAATGAAGAAAACTAACAATGGTATTAAATATATAAAAAAAACTGTTTAATAAATTGGAAAAATACATTTCAACCAAATTTTCCTGAGTTGGTTGATAGACACATTTTTAATGGACAAATTTACAAAACTTTGCCATGACAGTATGTTTTTAATTTTATGTGTCTATCAAGTAAGCCTACTGTAGAACAGTAATTTTAGTCTTTTTACATTCAATATACATGTTCATGTATAATGTACAAGTATTAATTGTTTATTATTTTCCATTTATTATTTTTATCATACAATTTTATATACATTAATTCATTTACATTTTTGATCCATTAACAAAGTGCTGAAAATCGGTCAACTTACATTCATCCCAGTGTAACAAAACTACGGCAATAAACACATTTGTGCTATTTTTACTCCTTTATATTATGTGTTATGTCATTTGGATTTAATCACTTGTATATGAATTGTGTCTACCTATGTATGTTTTAATGAAGAAATATATAACACATGTACTGGTAATTACATGTAAAGAGTTCAGGTGAAAAACACAATGTAGACCATTTTGTACAAAAACAGATAAGTTTGTTGTTATGACAAAATTAAAATGTTTGATTTGTGTACTTTACGATTCAAAGTAGTTGTGTCCATATCTGTCATAGTTCAATGTATTAGCCTTAATAAATGAAATAAATTATTAAAATTAAAACAAAAGTAACTTTTTCTGAAAATAAAGAAATGGATATATTACATTATACAGCTGAACTCTGTACTGTACGGTATATTATTTTTGTTATTGCCTGGGGCCATAACATATATAAATAATGGGAATTATATTTCTACATTTAAGGAAAATATCATTATGCCCAATGACAGGAGGAATGACACATATATAGGGCCTATCAGTAGGCTATATACTGCATAGTAGGACTAATTAAAAACAAATATTTTTTAAATGAATTTTTTAGCACATACCAATGTTTGTTATTTTGTATTAGTATTTTTAAAAACTGTACCAGCTTATATACTGGTAGAAAAGTTACAAATAAGTAATTTTGTCTTTTTATAACTGTATACTGTTATATTTAAAAGCAAGTTTATTGTGGATTTAACTTACATGAAGTGTTTTGAAGTGCCATTCCTGATTTTGGGTATCTAAGTCATATTATTTTGTTATCTTACATGCAGTCATCTTCACAAATCAAGGCTACATAAACATCTCTACTACGGAACAATGTAGCCTTGATTTGTGAAGATGACACATAGTACATGTATGCTGTATGTTTATCAATGTTGATTGTTTAAATTCATTTGTTAACAAGTCTTCATCTTCTAGTCCCAAATATTTTAATTTTACGCTTTTAAATTTTGTATGTATAATGTATGTGTAATAATATTATGCTATTATTGATTGCATTTATGGTTTATGTTAAAACATTGTTTTATAATGTGAACTACTGTAATATTAATGAAAGAATAATAAAAAAAGTGTTGGTAAAACCCCTGAAATTTTCTTAATATTTTATGAATACATATCTAAAATGTATGTAGTGCCAGTTTTCCATAAGGATACCTGAAACTGGAATCTTTGTTATGGACACAAGAACCCATCACACTACACACCTATGAGCAGGATATAGCTCATTCGATAGCATGTCCACATTTGAAGTGGTTGATAATTGGATCGATCTTTCTCAGTGGACCCTTTGGGCTATTTTCCGTTCCAACTAGTGCATCAAAGGCCATGGTATGTGCTGTCCTGTCTGTGGGGGAAAGTGCATATAAAAGATCCCTTGCTGCTTATCAAAAAGAGTAGCTTATGTGGCAGCATGGGGTTTCCTCTAAATCAAATGTGTCAAAATTACCATATGAATGACATAAATAGCCTATGAGTATGATAAGATAAAAAAAATCAATGTGCCCCAGTGGCATTGTTAAATAAAACAAACTACTTTCTACACACCTACAATAAAGTTTGATTAAATTTAACAGTGGCACATCTAGAGCACATTGATTTTTATCTTATCATTGGCTATTGGATGTTAAATATAATGATCATTTGGACCCATTTCTTTAGAGAAAACCCACTTCTGCCACATAGGCTACTCTTTCCAATCAGCAGCAAGCAGTTTTTATATGCACTTTCCCACAGACAGGACAGCACATTAATCCTTATTGAGATTAAAATTTACTGGCTAAAACACATTTGACTATAAGTTTTAATCTCAATCAAGATTAGACAGCACATAGCCTACCACAGCCTTTCAATAACCAGTTGTGGACCACAGGATGAAACTGAAAATAGCTGCCTATGGATAATGGATTAGTGATATTACATGTACATCAATATTGCCCAAATGTTGTACACTATTTACCACCAGTTATGTTTATGTCATTGTGCATTAAAAACAAGTTAATGGTGGAGTGTAAAAGTTACTAAAATAACATAACTTTGGTATTGTATCTTTTCAGGAACACAAATGATTGAAATACAACTCATAAACAGTTTCCTTTTAAAGTATATTTATTTTCTAAATGTACATAAACAAATACAATAGCATATTGTGAAGAGTAATCATAATAGATGAATGATACTCAGTATAACTACCTGACTAGTATAGCCACCGGCAATTTGTGCCTTTGCTCATCTGAGCAATTAAACACATTATCAGTCCAACATGTGTTGTCAACATTATTCATGGTGTCAGAAGTTTAATCTGATAACAATATGCAGTCAACGAATGATCCATTAATGTAAGTGTGACATAAAATTGACGAATGCGAAATATGTACTGGCGCGCCCGCCTTTGAAGCGTTCGGTTGTCGGATCGATCCTTCTCAGTGGACCCAGCTGCAGTCTGGGCTATTTTCCGTTCCAACCAGTGGTCC